>JANHAO010009502.1:0-18331 GCA_026873985.1 Saraca asoca
AATAGAAAATAGGAGAGGAACTAATATGGTAGAGAGGGCATCCTGAGAAAAATGGAGAGAGAACCCATTGTAACTCACAGTGAGAAGAGAAAGCTTAGAGGGTAATGAGCCATGGAGCTCACTAGAGAGAAGCTCTTGTAAAACTATGTACACAACAAGTATTTTCCCAGCAATAAAATGATTCGTGGATGTAGGGTTCGGTGCCGCCCGGATTTGATCAAATCACATTAAAAAACTCTGCTGTCTGTTGTATACTCTTCTCCTTCTTTCTCTATTTTGACACCAAGCTGCAGTTTAGGAGTCTACCGAATCATCCCTGTTGGCTGAAGTTTGGGTCCTCCGTACATACCAAATTTCATCGTCAACAATGACTAACTAATACTACAAAATAAATATTCATTCTTTAAGAAATTAGTTACAATAGAAAATTTGAGATTGGTAGACAATGACCGAAACTTCAACATCCACAAATAGTCAATATTGAGAACAAAAATGTGTTATATTAGGGTTTGAAAGTTAAAAATGATGGATTTGAATAATAGACATATATTTTGTAGTGTTAATTGGTCACATGATGGAGAATAACTTATTTCAATGACTCCAACAAATAAAAGCAGTTAAATACATAATTTGTGAAGTTTAAGGGATTATTTATGCATTTTTATAGTTTAATAGGTTACACAAATATTGTGAATAGTTGGAGGGGGTCACGTGTAAATTATCCAAAAGTTAATGAAATACACTAGAACAAATTATTTGATTTATAAAATGTTTCACAAAAAGTACAATTTATCGGGAAGTAAAAAATGATTAAATTATTTGATTGTCCATTAATAAAAAAAAGAAAAAATTGTACTTTTTAAAGAAGTTTTACTTCTTACAAAGTATAAGAAGTTGCTTATTTATCCCTTTTACTGTCAATATTTTTAATGAAATAAAAATATAAAATTATTTTTATAAAATTTAAATAATGATAAGAATATCATTTTAAAAACTTATCTAATGTTTTGACAATGGAGCATACCTTTTTTGTAATATATTTTAGTCAGTTTAATAATACTTCATGAGACATTTATGATTGAATTAAATATCAGATAGGAACTTAAACTTACTTTTTGGGAAGTTCTATTTTTTTAGTATTAATCAAATAATTTTTAATAATAAGTTTATATAGAGAAATTTTCTTAAAAAATTCAATTTTTTATAAGAATTTCCTTTTTGGGTGGATCAAACAACTCCTAAAATTTTGCCAAAGGTCATGGGAATTTATGGGTTACACGAAGCGGCCAAAGTTAAATTTCTTTACTCTCAAAGTGCACCATAAGTTTTAGACACATAACAGCACAGCAGTCCCGAAAATAGAGCAACACTTTCAGAAATATTTAAGTACATATTATATATTTTTTCCCTTCTTTTATATGTTTATTAAAAATTTATTAGTATATAAAGTAATTGAGTATTTATTAAAATAATAAGAATAAAATTAAAAAAATAATAAATATATTCTTGATTTTTCTAAAAGGACAAATAAAAAGAAATGAATTAGAATGGACACATAATTAATCAGTGACATACAGGTACAATTCAATGTGTGCAATTGATTTGATTCACCTCTTTTTGCCAACCTTACAAAATTATTGGATAAATTACACGGAATTCTTTGACTATGGGCACATAAACTCATACATTTTCACAATGTGTAAATAGTGAACCTAAATTTGATAAACGGTACATTTAATCCATCATATTAATTTTTGTTTACTAAATTTAACAAAATGAAACATATGCTTATTATATAACTAATTAACATTTCAGAATGAATATTTATCTTTTAAGAAATTTGTTGCAATGAAAAAATTGGTGTAATTAGACATCTTTGACGATTATGATTAATGATCCAATACTTACAAAGGGTATATTTTGTGCATAAATATATATTGAATTAGAGTTTTAAAGTTCACAAATAATAGATTTTAAGAATAATGATGTATTCTATAGTGTTAATTTGTCATGTGATAGAAAAAAATTTATATATTTTATAAAATTTAACAAATAAAAGAATAAGAAAAAGAATTAAATTCCTAGTTCATGACGCCTATATATTTTCTTAATTACAAAGATTATGTATATATTGGCAATTATCAAATCAAGAGCTGCTTATGACAAGTGGAGAGAGCAGACACAATGATCAAAAGGCATCTAATAATTGCCTATAAAGTAAACCTTGTAAGGGATTCTACTCATGACAAAAATTAAATAAAATAAAAGAAAAAGGAGGGTAACCAGAATGTTCTAACATCCAGAAAAGGATTTTATGAATCAACATCAGATTGCAGAGCAAGCATTCATAGTATTGAGCTGTCATGCAAAAATAACAAATCCTTAAAACTCTGAATGATTGGAAGATCCGAAGATCGAGCTGTCATGCGAAAATAACAAATCCTTAAAAACTCTGAATGATTGGAAGAGTAGTTGGGTGTACTCCTTACGAATGAATAATAAATTTTCCAAAGGGGGACGAGAATACAATATCTTTATAGGAAACATCTTTACATTAGAAGTTCGTCACAGGAGGTGAAACTCAAACGTCACCGAAGACAACTCAGCAACAGATTCCCTCCTCCTTACAAGTGATGAATATGTGTGTGTTTGCACTTTAAGAAAGCTATTTTTTAACTTTTTAAGTTGGTTAAACAGTGTTTTTTTAAAAAATATTTTAGAGGTATATGATGCTAACTTTTTTGGAAAAAAAGTCTCTTTTAAAAAGGTATTATAAGTAATTTATAATTTATTATAATAAAATTTTCAATTATATTTTCCTAATTTATCCCTATTCTTTTAGTTGATTGACAACACATATCCTAATTAATTACAAATACTTATTTCCATTTTTCTAATATCATATTATTTTTAATACTTATTTATTTATTTATTTACAAAAGTCAAAGGGGATAAAAAATTTCACATATCATTATATATTTGGTTCATGCCAATTAATTTGACAAAAATAAATATAAAAAAGTAAATAAATATATGATGTCATAAAATATAATTAATTAAATTTTATATAATTTTATTTTTATTTTGAATATCTTAATTGAATCAATATACTTTGACATTAAAATAAATATAAATTAATTTATTTCATATATTATTTAATTACATTAATATGTCTTTTTATGTCATTTTTATATTTATAAGCTAGTTCAACAACTAATTTTATCAAACATTTTTAATACAATTAGTTAGGCTATTAACTTTCAATTAATAGTTAACAACTAATAGTTAATAAAATAACTAAACCTTATCAATTATCAATTACTTTATTAACTACTTGCGTCAAACAGACTCAATAACTCCAAAGAGCCAATAGCTTCTCTTAAGTAAGAGTTTCAAATAAATAATGATAGAATAATCCTCACTGCTATCTATAAATAAAAAAGTATGTATTCAATTAATAATCATTAAATATTTCATTTTGTTTTATTAAATATTCTTTGACTTAAGCATTGGAGGGGTCTCTACTACTCTAGTCTTGTTGTTGATAACTTCTAACCATTGTATTCAATTGCTAGATTTGAAGTATTCATCGTATAGTGTCGTCTGCGATTTGATTACCAACTACATGTTTATACTTTGTTTACCTGATTTCATTATTCTGTTTTAAGTTTTTGAATTTACAATTTATGTGATTCTAATTTTGTTATTCTTAATTTCTTAAATATGCAATGTGTTATCAATATTGTTGATTTGAGATCCTTATTTTTAACTAGCTGAAATTCTGTGTTTTTAATTTCTCATTGATTTAAATTTTTGTCAATTTATCATTATTGATTCTCTTTAAGGATGATCTTTTCTCTTTCTGTTCATTATATTTTGTTGTTCCTTATCAATTTCACAAAGTTACCACTCCCAACTTCATTATCTATTGCGATCTTGATTTTGATCACACATCTTTTTAGAAGTATCAATAAACATGAGAAAAATTGTGTTAATAATTAGGATGGATTATTTGATTTTGCTTAATGCCAATTTTGAGTGGTTGCATTTGTTTTCACGTACTCATAATCTTGAGGTTGTGATGGTCTTTAATCACATGTTGATAAACATTCGGTCATGATTAAAACTTATTATATCTTGTGGATTTGCTTATTATTCTGCCATATGTGTTTGATTATGGACGTGATGGTTGTGATTGTGATCTCCATGGTATTATGAATATCTATGTTATTATAATATATGATTATCTTGAATTTGTGAGAACTTTATAATCAAACATTTCAACTTAATTTTTTCAAATCTTTGTGAGTAGAAATCTATATAATATAATGTGATAATGATCGGTGTTCTATGCCAAGATCTGAAGCTGGTGACAACAGTTGAACTCTAATAGATTAGCAATCTCTTTATTGACATCATCATAGGCATCACCACTATCATCATGCTCATCAAAACCATAACGTAGAAATGTTGCGTGGTGAAAATCACCATTTACGAATGGATCTCGATTGAAAGTGATGAGCACTCCAAAGACAAAATGACAACCATCATTAAGATGAACAAGAAGATTATCATAATGATAAAGAGAGATATCACGATTGTTAAGATGATCGAGATTATTACCACTATACCATGATTATCATTTTAGAGAGTATGAAAGAGAAAATATAAGCAACTCCTAAATTGATGGTAGAAGTTCCCAAAAGTGGAGCAGAGAGGTGAATTGATCAAATTATCAGGATGATCGTAATTATTGCCATTAGTATGATCAAGAAAACCTGTATCCTTTTGTTCTAGAAATAATGCAGATGCCAATTCCTCAAAATTTCAAGACTCTAACCAATTTGGAGTCCTATAATGGAAACAATTGTCCCTCAAGAACATATTGAACCATTTCGCATGACTATGTTACTTTCTTGAGCACCTGATGTGATCATGTGTAGGGCATTCTCTACTACTTTGAAGAAGGTAGGTCTCCATTGGTTCATGAGCTTGAGATCAAACTTTATTAAGTTCAAGACTTAGCTAATCAATTTTTAGCCTATTTTGCAACTTCATGATTTCATAAGAAGACCAGCATTTCATTGATCACCATAAGGCATGGGAAAACTGAATTGTTTAAGGACTATCTTAAACAATTCAATCAAGCTATCCTAGAAATCAAAGATCTATTAGAGGTAGTAGTTGTTCATTCCATTTTGATAGGACTTTGATCAAATGATTTTTCAAAACCATTAGCAAAGAAGCTGACAGATAACTTGATTGATCTTTTGGCTCAATCGACAAAGTTTATCGATGTAGAAGAAATCAAGCATGCGAAGAAGCAAGCCAAGTGGTTGAATGAAGAATGAAGACCATAAGAAAGTTGATAGAAATGATTGAAAAGATCAATATTTCCCAAAGCCTCGCTTCAATGACTTTATGTTGCTAAACACTACAATAAAAAAGATGATGGATGATGTCAAAGTAATGGAATTGATGAAATTGCCACCACAAAAAAAATAAAAAATCACCTCCTCTTGGAATAAATCTGTACTACAAGTTTCATAGACATTGGAGTCACAACATGGATAAATGTGTAAATCTGAAGAATGAGATTAAAGAATTAATCAAAAGAGATAATCTACAATAGTATAAGAAATATGATTAGAATAACAATAAATGATCATATAAGCCCTGGCTAGATCCGAAGCCATGAGAATGATCTCAATCACATTCCCCAAAAGAACGACTAGATGATAAGAAGAAAGAGCTTAAGCAAAATTAGTAGAGGCCATAGGAGTTACATAAACTATTGTTGGAGGATTTGCAGGAGGAGGAATCTCAAAATGCAAGAAAAAGGTATTTGTGATCGATGATAACCATAAGAGGAAAAAGTTTGCAACAGAAGCCAAAATCCACCATTTCCTTCTCTTAAGATGATTACGTTCTGAATTTTGATCATAATCATGACGATCCAATGGTTATTACTGTAATTATCTACAATTATGTTGTGGAGATGATTTTGGTCAATCAAGGGAGTTCAACCAATATTTTGTATGTTCACATGGTGAAGGTAATCCATATTTTAATTATAAGCTTGGCTTCTTATCAAGGAAATTTGGTTAGTTTCTTAGGAAACCAAGTAATAATCTTAGGGTCAGTAAACTGGAGAATATCTTTGGGATCATGTCCTCAAGTTCAAAATATAGATGTTGAATTCTAAGTAGTCAATGCCCTAGACATGACTTACAACACCATTTTGGGATAGATGTTATTAAACTAGGCCAGGGTTATTGTGTCAACACTTTATTTGTTGATGAAGTTTCCTATTGATAATGGTGTTGGACAAGATATGGTTGATTAGTTCACAACTCGTTGATGCTGTATAAGTAGTTTGGAAGATTGATAGACAACCAAGGCTAGTGAAAAACTTGAATTAGAGCCACGACCCATAAATTACAAAGAGCGATCAAAAGATTTGAGAAGGAAGTTGTGAAGAATAAGGACAAAGATTGCATAACACCCACAAAAAAAGGGAGATTTAAGTGCATTTTATTGATTGTGCTCATTTTTTTGAAAATTTCCATAACTGCACGAAAGGCATGAGAATTTATGGATAAATGGAAAAAAAGGGGGGAAAATAATATTAATTAAAATGGCTTAGGTTGAAAAATTTTTGTTTCCCTTATTTAGGTAGGACAATTAAGGTCAATTTATCTCTTAAAAACCTTAAAGGGCAAATATACATAAATGTAACTTTAATATGAGTCAATTAGGAAGTGAGATAAAAGAAGACACTTTTATGGTTTTTAGAGAGTATAACTATGGGATGCAAGAGATTTGCACCCCAACCTTAATTAATGGTAATCTTTGATCTAATTGGGGACAAAATTCTCTTTGTTTCAATAACTTAACTCCCAATAGAACTCAATTTCTAGTATAATGTTAGTTATTACTATTTAAGCTTTAGAAAAAAAATAATGGATATGTTACCAAAGAATATATTTTGGCCGACAATAAGGAAAATTATGGGAAATCAGTTTGTAAATAGGTGTTGGCATTGTACTACGGAATGCATGTTTAGGATAGAAAAAAAAAGGACAAAGCCACATTGGGTGGGAAAATAGAACTGGCTAAGAGCCAAATTAGCATAATTAAAAAAAAATACAGAAAAACTTATTCTAGTTTTCAACTAGCTTGCTCAAGGGCAAGTAAATGCATATATATATATATATGCATTGATGTAGTAAGTAATCCTCTCCTTTGTCTATACTAGAACATGGCTCCTCAAACTAATGATTGGTTGAGTGGAGTAAGTGAATGGCTTTTTAAGTTTTGTTTGACCAAGCGAGGGTATGAATAGTGGCCAAAGAACAAGTCAGTAAATCTTTACTTTGTTAGGAGTATTGACTGTTAAGCATAGTAGAAGGTGTGGGCTTAAGCTTATGTGTGAACTCATATGGCATGTTACTTGAATTGAAAGAATTGACTTATATAACATGGCATGATATTTTTAAAATAGATGTGTATTATGTTGCCATGTGATGGCTAAATCTATGCTTA
The DNA here is from genome assembly GCA_026873985.1 of Saraca asoca. NCBI lineage: Eukaryota > Viridiplantae > Streptophyta > Magnoliopsida > Fabales > Fabaceae > Saraca > Saraca asoca. Next base: position 7,546 of record JANHAO010009502.1, read on the forward strand.
AGTAAAATAATCAAACTGAGGTTTGTACTTTGACCAATGTAATGTAATACAACATTGCATTTCTTGAAGTGGCCTTTATATATTAGAATATGATTATGTTGCTATGTAGTATGGCTAGGTAACATAATATTGCTATCTGCTATGAGCAATTGATGTGGATGTGTTCAAGTATGATCATATAGTAGTATAATGGTAGCATATATGTTTAAACAAATTAAGAATAATGTATACTTATTAGACTACTTGTGTGAGGTTTCTGTTTCTTCTTGAAATGAAAATTGCTGGACTAAATGAATTATGTCTAGAAATTTTAAGGCTATAAGTAGTGTAATAATTTAGCCTAAAACATACTCCTAAAATTAGTTAGGAAAGGATTTAATTATGCAAGCTTTAATGTCAACCATTACCACATAATTGTACTTATTGCTTGTTATGGCTGAATGGTTGCCTATTGATGAAGGTGCTGGCTGTGTATTGAGGTTTAGATAGTGAAGGTGGTGGGTTGGTCGAAAATAATGAGGAAACTCCTCAATTAAGATTGTAAGATGAAATGCATTTCTTGAATGTGTAAAGGAGGGATGAACAAAGGGGGAAAGAGGAGGAATAAGGCAGTCAAGGGGGATGGATAAAGGTTATAGAGGGAATAAGAGATTCAAAAATTTCAATCTGTTTATCAATGCAATTCCCAATTCAATATACTACCATATGTTTAGCTATAATACTACATAATACCTTGTTGTATATGTACGAGGTTTTTAACTATGCTTTGTAAGTACCCCTCCAGGCAACCCAATGTCACCAAATGCCAATTCTTAAAGACACTCATACAACTATAGTAGGAAGACTAATGGGCACAGTATCGTACTAATTGATCTGTATAAAAGTAGAATGATCTATAATGTCTAGTTTGAACATTTAACTGGGTCTCAGCTTTGGTCCATTTTAACTCTATATTCGGCCTTCACTAAATGACATAAGGCATATCCACTTTTTGTTTGGTTTGTAACAACATTAGAGAACACTCCCTACTTGTGGATCATAAGGATAGTGGCTATCTTTTTTTTTTTTTTGGAGTCACCATGGTCACTCATAGGTTTAATAGTAGAAAATGGCCTCTCAGCCAAAAGATGTGTTTTTTGACGTATGATTCCTTTACACAACCTTTTATGAATGGCCTTATGTTAAGTTTTTCTAGGTTGGCATTGAATGGTTAGAATATATTTAGATTGGGTTATTAATGAATGAATTGACATTGATCCATTTATAATCTAATTAAAATTTTGTATGGGTTATAGATTGATTCATGACCCATAAATAAAGAGTTAGCTCTAATCTATCCATTTAAAAATTATTATTTTTATATTATTTTATTCTATTATTTTTTATTGTTATAATTTTTTTATCATTACTATTATATTTTACTATCATCAATAAAAAATATTTTTTTACTATTAAAATTTTAAATTATATTTTAAAAATATTTTATCTGCATTAAAAAAATAAAAGGATTAATAAACTAATAAACTGATCACTAATATTTAAATAGAAAAATCTAAAAGTGAATGTATTACATAAACCATATTAATTGACTCTTGAAAAATTTTTAACTGCAAGTATCTTTACAATGATCAAAATATTAAACATATCATCTATTTTATCTTTCAAAGGATGCTTAACATATTACTTTTTTTTTATCTTATTAAGATGTTATATCTACAAGTTAATCCAATATCACCCTTATTTAACAGAGTCAACAATGATTCAATCCACATTTGTCTAAAAGTTAATATGGATGGATATGTTATAACAAGGATGAATATAAATGGATAAATAGATATATGTAATAATTGTCAAGTCTACTAATGTATGTAATTATGTTAGGATTTAGGGATGTTTTATTTTACCTTTATGGATATCCATGGATGAATCTTTAATGACTCTTTTATTAAACAAATTAGCATTTCATCCATTCAATTGACCCTGCTAAATATTATGGATGGATTTAGATTAACCCAAAGATTGATGGATTGGATGGGTTTATGTATATCCATATATTTTGTCACCCCTATTCTGGCATTGTTATTGGTCTTAATGAAGTGAGCAATGTGCTGCCTAGGATTTCTTTTGCGATAAAACTATTGAAAATTAGGTGGCTGATAATTTTGAGGTAATTGTGAAAACCCTTGGTTTATATTATATTTATTCTGCTGATGATTTTTCTCTCTTTAATTATGTGTAAAGATAAAGATTATAACAACTTTCTTCTAGGTTCTCTATTGATTGAACTAGTTGATAAACTAAGTTATCTTGAGCTAATTTGTTTAAGTTTTCTACATAAATATGGTAACTTTATTTCTTTGGATTTTTATAATACTTTGATGCTTGTAAAAAAATAAGTTAATATATTTTATTTTAAGTTTTGGATTAAAGCAGACATAGTTCAGTTGCTCTTTGCATTAATAGTGACAACATTATTCTGGCTCCAAATATGCTTGACCATCAAGAAACACATGTTAAATTCAAGGAGCAAACTAAACATAGAAGGTCCTACAAAAAATGGTTCAAAAGCTTAAGAAAAGTGTAAGTTAAATTCAAGTTTATCTCTGATGAGTGAAAATGAAATCTCACAAACAAAGAAGAACAAGCTAAGTTGGAGACAATATTGTTAGAATTGTGATCCAACTCGTAAGATCGAATAATTCTACAATTGTAGGTCCTATTTCATGCTGACTCAGTGGCTAACATAGAATTAATTATGATCGACACGTTGGGAGAGAAAGATTATTGCATTTGGTGGGATAGTGCGATCCTACTAAGTTGCACAATCTTATGAAGATGTTGATTTCGATGGACTTCTTTCTTTGTGGGCATTTTTTTTTACTTAAAAGAAACCAAAATTGACTAAATCTATACATCATCTTTTAAAAACTTGAAACCCTCACAACCATTGCAACAATCTTTACCAAAACACCAAAATGTAGTTAGTGATTTGTGCAATGTCAACTGTGATTGCTGGGTGCTGCTTGCTTGTTGTAGGATAGAGGTGGTGCATCGTTGATTGGAGGCTTATGGAATTGTTGATTGTTGTTGATTAAAGGGAGCTAAAGACCAAAGATGAAGTTGTAGAAGTAGAGGACTTAGAGGAAGGAGTTAATAAGCTGAAGGAAAGTAATTTTTGAGATTGACATATTTGATTTTTAATTTATAAAATTTTTATTTACTACATGATTTTTAGTTTAATTAAATGGCTTGCTCTAGTTCTAGGCCTAATGTGAGAAGAAAAATACTATTGGAAATCAAAGTGATGTGGGCTAAGAATATTGTTTTGAAGTTGATGGAAATCCCGGAAAAGTTAGATGTGAATTTTTTGCTAAAACAATGATTAAGGGTGTTTACGGATTCAAACATCATTTAGTTACTAGTCATATGAATATAGTTTCTTGCCCAAATGTGCTAGATGATGTTAAAAATAAAATGATGAAACACATTTCAAAGGCAATGGATATTTCAACTAAGAAAAAATAAGGATTCTTTAGAAGTGATATTAATGATGTTGAAATGAGTAATGCATCTGTTAAAGGAAGCAATAAAACTACTTAACTTTAAAAAAGGTCTCTAGAATCAATGTTGAAAAAACCACCCAGTTTTAATGCCAAAGAAAAAAGAAACTTTAATCTACAATCAATCAAATATTCAAAAAATATTTGAGAGGGGAAGTATGTTAACAAATATCTATTTTTTTAAATTTTTTTGCACTAGTACAACTCCATTTAATTGTGTTAAAAATCTAGAATTTGTAAAGATGTGCAATTGATTGAAAACTATGGAATTAGAATGAGGCCTCCTTTTTACCATGATATTAAGGAAAACACTTGAATCAAGAGGTTGCTCGCACTATGAAGTTGTTTGAGGAGCACAAGGAGTAATGGAAAAAAAATAGGTTGCTCTATCATATTTGATGATTGGATGGACAAAAAAAGACAATATGTGTGCACTTTCCTTGCCAATAGCCCAATGGGAATAATTTTTTTATCTTCAATTAATACATAACTTTTCAACACTGTTGAGAAAGTTTTTGAGATGGTAGATCATATTGTTGAACAAGAAGGTTAGGAGAATGTTATTCAAGTGGTCATTGATTATGTTGCAAATTATAAGATTGTAAGACAAATGCTAATAGAGAAAAGGAAAACTATTTTTTGGACACCTTATATTGCTTATTCTATTGATTTGATTTGGAGGATTTTGAGAAAAAATTAAAAATCAATCGTTTGACAATTGCTAAAGCGAGAAAGGTCATAAATGTGAGGACTATGGTTATTGAAATGCTGAGACACTTTCAAAAAGGAAAAGATTTAGTCAAGTCTATTGCTACTCACTTTACTACAGCCTATTTGACCTTAGGGTGCCTTAACAATAAGGGCACATTAATGAGCATGTTTAATTCAAAAACATAGAAATCACGTAAATTTGTAAGTATAAAAGATGGGAAGATTGTGCAATCATTGGCAATAGATAGCAAATTTTTGAAGAATGTCACCAATTGCCTTAAAGCTGTATATCCTCTTACCAAGGTCCTTTGGTTGGTTGATTTTGAAGAAAAATTAGCAATGAGTTTCATTTATGAAGAAATAGATTGTGCAAGGGAAAGATTTAAACTACTTTTAACAATGTCAAGAAATGGTTAGTAATTTAAATTTTATCATTTTAATATTACAAGGAATTATAAGTAATAATGCATATTTTTTGTTATTTATCTTTTTTGTAGTTATAAGTCTATTTGGGAGATTATTGATAAAAGAAGGGAGTCTTAACTTCATAGGCCCTTGCATGCAACTACATGTTATTTTAATCCTCAATTTCATTATAGTACTAATTTTAAAGTTGATTTTGAAGTTACAAAAGGAAAATTTGAATGCTTGAAAAGAATGATATTTGATAAACTAGAAAAAAGCTAATATTCATGTACAATTTGATGAATTTAAGATCCAAAAGGGATTATTTGCTTCTGAAGTTGCTTAGTAACAAAGAACATAAAAACTCTAACTATGTGGTGGGATTTTTGGGGGAGCAGAATTTCCTAAACCACAAAAGTCTGTCATTTGAATATTAAGCTTGACTTGTAGATCTTCTAGGTGTGAATGCAATTGGAGTGCTTTTGGGATGATAAGATTATTTTCTTATCAAGTTAATAATTTATCTGAATGTTGCCTCCTTTATTTTTCTTTGTGTTTTTATTACTCATATACATATATTTTTAAACAAATTAGGTTAATACAAATTGAAGAAACCCTTTACACTAAAAGAAGACGAATGACTTAGTCTTTATGATGTATAACTTAAAGTTGAAAGATGAACATGTCAAAAAATCCATTGAGATGGATAACTTTGAAGATGTGCCTTCTGATGGTGAATGGATAGCTAGTGAAGGGGAAAAAATGAGGATAGACATGAAGGTGAAGTGATGATGGAAAAGGTGATTTTGTACTTGAAGATTAAGATGAAGGTGATGATGGAGATGATGAAAGCATGTATTTGGAAGAAATACCATTAGATGATGATGAGAGTGATGATAGGAATGGAGACATTAAGGTTTCCCAATATGCTGAAGATCATGAATTTATTAAATTGTTGTCAAACTATGACTTTCTAATATTGGTGTTTGTTTAAAATATGTCAATTTGGATCATTTACTACTTGATGACTTATTGTTCCTTTTTAATTTATAATAATGTATGTGTGCTTTTATTATATATACATATTTAAATATTATGAAATTATATTTTTTATTATAAAAAATTCATTAATGCTTATATAAAAAATACAATGGGTCTTGGGGTAGGATGTTATGATATTGTTACAATCTTAAGCCTCCCTTTCAATCCTAGGTAGGATTATGATTTTGACAACCTTAGTTGGAGTTTAGCTAGATCTTTATCAACACTCCAATGGTTACCTCTTCCTAGCACTATAAATAGAGGTCATTTGAACACCTCTCAACTTCCACAATAAGCATAAAAGAGTAATATATTATAGACTTATCCATTTGTCTCCAAAGCTCTTAAGAAAAATTTCTTTGAACTATTCCATGGAAATCTTTAGAGTGAAAATATTGTAGTTTCTTTGAAACATTCCCACAAACTTCGTCTATTTTTAAATTCACTATCTTTATATTAAGAGAATAGTGATATTCTTGGTAAGATCTTAAGAGCAAGTTGATTGTGAAACCCTTGGATTCTGAGGTAGCCTTAGAGTGAGACTTATATTTTAAAATCCTTGAACTTTGAGGTTACCTTGGTATGAGGCAATGCTTGAATCTTGTTTGAAGATCATGTGTGAGAAAAGGTTGTAAAAGAGCTATGTAAGTTGTATTATACTTCAACTAATAGATAACCCTTAGGTTGATCATTTTAAGCCTAAAAGAGAGGAGTAGATCCTAAAAGTGTTCCTTTTAAATTATTGAACCTCTGTAATCATTTCACAATATCTTCCCTTAACTTTTATTTTTTGCTCTTAACTACTTTGACTTTTTTATATTTAACTTGCCCTTTATGAAAGTCTTCAGCTTTGTAGATTTTGGAAAAAATTTTGATGATAAAAATTATTTTTTGTGACACCAATTCAACCCGTGGTGCAATTGTTTTATTAATTGGCATCAGAGGTTGGTCTCTCTCTCTCTCTCTCGCTCTCTTTTATTAAACTTAACTACTTTAGTAAATATCTTGTATGGACATGATGAAACATCTTACATCTCATGGTCAAGAAGGGCGTTCAATAGCTAAACCATCTTTATTTGGTGACACAAACTATGATTATTGGAAATTATGGATGATGATTTTTCTAAAAGACATTGACTCAAATATAAATATATGTGAGATTATTAAAAAGGAATAACCACATCCATTAAAGAAAAAGATGGAAATCAAGTTTCAAAACCAAAAGAAGATTAAAGCAAAGATGAAAATAAAAAAGACAATTTCCATGCAAAAGCTATGAATGCTATGATATGTGCTGTGGTAACAAAAGAATTCAAGAAGATATCAAAATGTGCCACTGCAAAAATTATGTGGGACAAATTAGAAGTCGCTTTTGAAGGCACAAAGCAAGTTAGATGAACTTATATCAACATACTTGTGGAAAAGTACGAACTCTTTCATATGAATGAAGATGAACAAATAATGCTTATGTTTCAAAGGCTATTCTCAATCATAAATGAACTTTATGCACTTGGAAGAATGATTCCTAAAGCTTGATCTTGTCATGAAAATCCTTCAAAGTCTTCCAAAAATTAGTAATCAAGTGTGATGCAGTTCAGGAAGGCAATAATCTTGAAACACTCACACATGATGACCTAAAAGGAAAATTCTTGGCATATGACAGAACTTACCTCAGAAAATCTCTTGATAATAGAAAAAGAAATGTCACTCTTAAATCTTTCTCTTCCATTCAAGAAGAAACCATAGAAGAAGATTCTTTTAATGATCAAGATGAGGAAATGACTTATCTCACCAAAAGGTTCTATAACTTGTAGAAAAGAAAAGGTTTTGATTAACCTAGTTAAGCCTCTTATACAAAAGGAGAAAGTTAGAAGAGAAGCAAGAAACCAATAACCTATTTGCTTTGAATAGAAAAAACCCAATCACTAGAAGTCAAAATGTCTTAATCTTAAGAAAAGATTTCAAAGAAGGCCTTAAAAGATGACGACAATGATGGCCTCATGAGATGATAAGTACTTGTCCTTTGAAGAAGAGGAGGAGAATGCTTCATGGCTAGAGAGCAAGATGAAAAAGAACATGAACTTGAGGTAACTAGAAGCTACTTTAAAACTCTTACTTCTCATGAAGAATTAAAATTTGCTTTTAAAAGAATTATTGGTTGAATCTCAAGAAGACATAAAAAGTTATCTTTCTATTCATGAGTAGAACTCTTCTCAATTAAGCAAGCTTAAATTCTTAAGGGAAGAAAAGTAAGCCTTAGTACAAGATGTTCAATCTTTAAAAGGAGAAAAAATAGTTTTAAAAAATGAAAATAAGGTTTTAAAAGAAGAAAAAACTTCATCTGAAAATGATTTGAAATAAGAAAATGAAGGGGGAAGTTCTAAACAATGATCTGGGTCATTTTGTGAGTAGTAAATAAAAGTTATATGCTTTTTCAGGAAAAAAATTGTCCTTGTGACAAAGGGGGATTTGGCTATACACAAGATAATTATATCAAGCTTTATAAAAATTAATTTGTAGAAGTAACTAATTTGCCTGGTCCTTATAAGAAAAATTACCATTAGAAAAGAAAAAAGCATTTTCCATGATCTTTTGTACACAAATTAAGGCCTTATGAGAAAAATGTAGAAGTTTGGATCCCTAGTGTTAAAATGGCTAATTAAACTTACACAAAAATTAGAATACTAAATGTATAATTATAAATAAAGTGCCTACCTATATCAGACATAATAAAAAGGAAATGACACATAAGGATCAGATCTTCCTTGTGTTCTTTATGTGCATAATTGAGGGGGTAAGTGTGAGTTATAAGAGTGAAAATTTTTTGATAGCTTTCAAAGAATGTGTCAGTGTGCAAAGTGGCTAGGGGACATAACCCTAGTAAAATAGAAAACCCTACTAGACTCACCCATTAAGAGTCCAGTTGGTTATTGGCTCTAAACTTCACTACAAAACACATCAACATACTAAGCATCTTTTTGTTCACAAACAAAAGATCACAAACTAGACATCAAACAATTATAGGGTCAAACTCACCCCATTTTGAAAAAAATAAAAAAATTCAATTAATGGTAGAAATATTTCGGCATTCTCCTATTTGGATAATATTAATTGTAATTAGTTTAATTTTATAAAACATTTTATTTTAAAAATGACTCTTGGGTTAATGATTAATTTTAAATACATGTGGCCACAATTTTTTTTTTAAATTACACCACCCTAGAGATGATACCTAAAAATTGACTTAGCCCTATGTAGCGAAAGATACTAAATCATGGTGGTAGTTTCATTCTTTGCTAATGCATGACCTTTCATGGTTACAAAATACCATAAACTACATGAACTTAGTCACTGATGTGACAGTGTAGCATAAAAGATAGCATAAAAAATTATGATGAAACCATGCTCATCTTTTATCTTAATCCTCATTGACTTCTAATAAACAAATAAACTCAATATAGCACTAGAAATCAACTGGAAATATCTAAATCCAAAATGTCTCATTAATCCTAATCTATGTTGATTTAGAGACATCTAATCAAACTCAGGAACCCAAGATTGACATGGAGTCTTAGTCTTCACAAAATTATAATAATTCGGTACATTGTAATTAAATGATACATTCATCAATAAGTTAAACATAAATTTCATTTCAATACCATAATCAATGTACCAATATTAACAAACATAAACATATGTCAATCAAGAACAAAAAGGACATAAAGGACATACATATAAATTAAAATTATATAAAAGTAAGTCATACAAAAGTAAATGACTACCACTAACCAAAGACATCAACAGAACCCACAATTTCTATGTTCTCAACATCTTTTAAAAAAATTGCAAGCTTATGTCCTGATGTTAATGGATTAGCTAACATGGCATTTGTCTGAATGTGTTTTACCACTCTGTCCCTTTTCTTCACATGATTTTTGACTCTGAGGTACTTAGCTTCAAATGCTTAGATCCATTGGAACTCTTGTTGTTTTTGGTGAAGAAAACTATGACATTATTATCACAAATTCACAATAAAGATTTAATGGTTTAGCAATAAAGTCATCGATTTGTAATCCTAAAATGAAAATTTTCAACCAAACAGCTTATGAAGCAGCATTATTCAATAAAGATTTAGTGGTTTAGCAATAAGGTTTGCTTGACACTTATCCAAGATATAATGCCTTATGTAATTTTTCCCATTCATGATCCTCAACCTATTCATCCTATAGAGCAAATTCTAGTTAGGAGGTTCGTTAGACAAAGAAGAGTAGCAATTTCATATGATTATTATGTCTATCTTGGGGAAAGTAAGTATAACATTAGGCACATTGTTGATCCAACTTCACATAGTCAAGAAGTAAATAACCAACAATTAAATTTGTTGATGAAGGTCATAAAGGGAGGGATTAAATTCATGATCAAGAATGAAATGTGGGAACTTGTTGAACTTCTATAAAATTACAAAAGAATTTGTTGTACATGGGTATACAATACCAAGAAAGACTCAAATGAAAAAAATTGAATTATTTAAAGCAAAAATGGTGGATAAAGGTTTCACTTAGAGATAGAAAATTGATTATACTGAGACTTTCTCCATGGTATCTTCTAAAGGCTCCTTTAGGATCACTATAACCTTTGTTGCACATTTTGATTTAGAGCTTAACTAGATGGACATCAAAATAGATTTTCTTAGTGGTGAATTCATGGAAGAATTCTACATGAAACAAGTTGAAGGAGTTCAAGTCAATGAGGGTGAGCATATTGTGTATAGACTATGAAAGTCAGTATATAATTTAAAATAGGATCTTAGTAATGATATTTGAAGTTTGATGAGTTGGTTGCATCCATAGGTTTTATTGAAAATAAAGTTGATTAGTGTATTTACCTTAAGTTTAGTGGGAGAAATTTCATTTACCTTGTGTTGTATGTTGATGATACTTGATAACACAAGATTTGACATAGTTAATTGGCCTCATACTTAGCGTTGTAAGAGTTAAATTGTCATGTTTGCAGCTGAATTTAGATGCATTTTGTGTTTAGTGTCAATTGGCTCATTACAACATAATTAT
>JANHAO010009503.1:0-18320 GCA_026873985.1 Saraca asoca
ACACTTTTCAATTTAATCCTTTTTCATTTTCAACTTTTTATTTTAAATTTCCCTTTTTATTTTCTAAATTTCCCGGGTATTACAACTTTATAAGTTAGTTGTTAATTATTTTATTAATTATTAATTATTAACTATTAGTTAAAATTTAATAAGTTAACTAATTATATTAGAAGTATTTAATAAAATTAATTATTAAAATAAATTATAAATATAAAATAACATAAAAAAATATTTTAATATCAATAAATAGATAAAATAAATTAATTCATACTTATTTTTAAATCAAAATAAATTAATTTAATCAAAATAAGAATTAAATTATCAAATTTTTTATTTATATTTTATAATATCATATATATATACTTATTTATTTTTATTTATTGATATTAAATTAATTATATTTGAATTTTTTATGTGGAAAAAAATAATAAGCATTAAATGAAGAGGTAAATTGTAAGAAATGAGTGAGAGGGGACGGCGTCTAGATAAAAGATGTGGATTTTTAATTAATTAAGATATAAATTATTAATTAATCAAAAAAGAGTAATAAATTGAAAAATTAAGAATTCTATTTTAATAAATTATACACTATTTATAATAAGTTTTTAAAAGAAAAAAATAATATATCAAATTTTTCTAAAATATAAAAAATAATTATTTTTTCAAGTTAAGAATTTTTTTTTTCTTTTCTCAAACACACAGTTGTCAAATAGCGGTGATACAACTACGTCGTGTGCAAGCTATCTTACACAAGTGAGCCAGCTTTGTCGTTATCAAATGTTGTTCCGGTGACAAAACTACATATATATACACTAGAATGTTACTCACGCATGTATGATTTCAGCATAGGAATATGAATATAATATATTTATTAATTTATATAAATTATATTAAAGTTGTAATGAAATTTACCTATAATACATATTTGTAATGATTATAATATATTTTAAAGGTATACTAATTATTATAAATATAAATATTAAAGAATAATAATATATTTATAGAATATAATAATATTTATTTATTTATTTTCTCATTAAGTATTTAAAATTTTGTTTGATTATAAGAAAGGACAATTTTGTAAAAAAAAGACAAATATTTTAACAATAAATAATAAAATTTCAATGAAAAATTCAAAATTCAAACAGGAAAACTTATATTAGAAAAAATGACATAATTTTTTGAAAACTATTTGATATTATACTTACATTAAAAAATGATGTAGTACCAAAATCTCTTGAGCTAACTTTTCAGTACCACAAATTAACTTAAAAAAAATGTTATAAGTAAACATAATTTTGAACATTAAAAAGATCTTAGATGCAAAATACAAAGTTGAGGATTAATGAAAGTTAAAATATAGAAGTATTGATATATTGTAATTATTCTTCTAATGATTCCACTATCCCTTTCTCGCTGAAATTTGAACAAAATTTGATTAGTTATAAAACTCCATTTAGAATTGGTTTTTCTATTATATAATAGAAAAGAAGTTTGCAATAGCAGTAGTACTAACATACATTATTCTCATCAAATAGTGAATCTCTTACACCAAAACTAACAACAATAGTTATTGGGAGACCTAACCAATTAAAAATAATTATCAAAATCAACATTTTGCCAAGTTTTGAGTTCCACACCTATAAATCTACTTGAGATTAATATTTTTTTTTTTTTACATCAACATAGAATAAGGCATTCAAATCATTTACCAGAAGATATTCTATAAAATTTCTATGTTTGAACATGTGCTATAAAAGAAATTAGGCAACACAATATTTTATAATTGCTATAGTTGAACGATTAGTAACACCTTTTTAAATAGGAGGAAAATTATAAAATCTTTATCGAAAGATCATTTAAATTTACATTCAAAATACAAATTTTTTGATAAGGTTTTCATGATAATATAACTAAATTAGTTACTGATAAATTTATTAGATATAAATAATTCAAAATCATATTAACAAATTTAAATTAAAAGTAGATATGGATATTCTTTTGCTAATGTATTGAATGTTAATTATCAATAATCTTTTTAATAGATAAATCAAAATAGTATAATTAAAATTGGGATTTTAAATAGCAAAGCTAGATTGTAAAGATCATATATATATATATATATATAATTCAGATTCTAAAAAATATTAATTAATTCAAATTAAAAATTAGTTACAGACAATCTTTTATTTGATAGAATAGAAATCAACTACAAATAATTTTTTTCTAATTAATAATTTTAAAAAAATAATTTCAATTTTAATATTTTGATGGGCTCAATTTCAATATGTTAATATATATATATATATATATATACTCTTTATTTTTAGGAAATTAATTAAAATTTAATTTTCTAACTCTAAAGTTTCCTCTCGATTCTCAAAATGAAAAAAATAATAATAAAATATAAATAAAAATTAAAAATTAAGAAAGAGATAATAGTAGTAACTTAATTCTATAAAGTTAATTAGAATTTAATATTTTAATTTTCTATCTTTTAATTTTTGAAAATTTAAAGAATATATAAAAGTAAAAATAAATTATAAAATCTAAATTTATTATTGTATGACATGGCTTCCTTAAAACAAAAAAAAAAAAAAAGATGACATAATGTTAGATACCTATTGTTTGATAACTTAATAAGTGACTTGAAATTAAGAGGTTGGCGCTAATAAGTTACTTCCTATAGTAGGAAATTATTAATAAAATAAATCTCATCCATTCATTGTATTTTAATAACTGATGGGAGATTTTTGATATTTGTACAAGAGACTCTTAATGCATGAAACTCTTGTATCTAGATGCATGAATTTTTAAAATACAATGGATATTCATGATCAATGAATTTGAACTCTTTTGAAAACCTAAAAGACTTATGAACTTAGACAATAAGAAAGTTCTAATAATAAATGATCATGAACTTAGACAAATGATGCTTGATGGATGTATCAAAATAAAGGAGGAGTTATACATATATATTAGTCCTCTCTCTGCCTACAATGAACACGTGAAATGTCCATCAAAATTGAGCATGTTTCATAAAGAAAGAGATAAAGAGAGAGAAACGCATATATACAAGTGTCATCTATAATGAAATGGATTCATCATCCTCAAACCAAGTTATGTGAAAATCATATATCTCAAAGATTTTTTTAAAAGTTCGAAGGGCATAAGGAGTAATTTTACATCTAGTATCAGAGCTTGGTTTAGGGATTTATGATTTTTCATGAATGTGCTTAAATGTTTAATCTGTATTTTGTCTAATTTATGAACCCTTTCTGTAATTGAGTATTTGTTTGCTATAAGTTATATCTATATTAAAACAATAGGACAAGGACAATGTGTCCTTACTTTCTTGCTTGATGAATTGCTTTATGTTATATTATTATATGTTGTCCTATTGCTTTTATATATTAAGATAATGATTATGACATATATGCATGATTTTATGTTATTTAAGATGGTTTGTTATCACCAAAGTGATCACACTAGAATGATTGAATGTCATGCATAAAATAGTCATTTGTTCATGACACTTATGAAATGCCCATTAAGAAAAATTTGGAGAATAAATGACATTTATTGATTATTAAAACTTTAGGATTTTTCCAAAGGAAAACCATTTTTTTTTTATGATTAGTGAACTTAATCGAAGAAAGTTAAAATGCTTGAATCAAATATGTTTTATTTATCTAAAATATGTGTTTAATTGAAAATTTTAATTTCCTGATAATGATGTAAAGTGTCATTTATTTATGATAATATGTTGTGGTGTTTGCCCAAAGGTGTATTGAAATATACTCTAATGTTTTTATTTGAATATATACATATCTTATTTGTAGCAATTTCTCTTCATTCGTAAGCTTCTTCTATTATTGTATTTAAGGGTTTGAACTTCTTTCAATGGAGTGAGCAAATTAATTTTCATTTAGGTGCATTGGATCTTGACTTGGCACTTTTGGAAGAAAAACTCGCAGCCATTACTAATTTGAGTAATGAGGAAGAGAAGTCCAAACATAAAGCATGGGAACAGTCTAATAGATTGAGCCTTATGTTCATGCGGATGACTATTGCAAACAATATTAAGACTACCATTTCATAAACAGAAAGTGCAAAGGAATATCTAAACTTTGTGGAAGAATGTTTTCATTCTGTTGATAAGTCACTAGCTAGTACATTAATGGCACAACTTACAACCATGAAGTTTGATGGATTGTAGAGTATACAATAACATACCATTAAGATGACTAATATTGCAACAAGATTGAAGACCTTAGGAATGGCTATGGATAACTCCTTTATGGTTCAGTTTATTCTGAAGTCACTGCCTCCTGAATATGGTGCTTTTCAAATTAACTATAGCACTATTAAGGACAAGTGGGATGTTAATGAATTGACCAATAAGCTTATTCAGGAGGAAAACATGCTTAAGAATTTGGGAAGTCACTCCATCAACTTCACTATTCAGGGAGCTGGTAAAGCACTGAAAGTAAAAGCCAAAAATTTTAACAAAAGAAAAAGCCTGTTAAAGCTCCTCCGACTGATAAGCAAGAATGGAATAGTGATAAGTGTAAGTTTTGTAAGAAAGAAGGACACTATCAAAAGGATTGCCTTAAACATAAGGTTTGGTTTGAAAAGAAAGGTATATTAAATACTTTTGTATGTTTCGAATCTGTTGTGGGCATTTTTGGAATTGCATAAATGGGTTAATAAAAGCCCAATGGACAAACTCAACTAATAAGGGACCAACTCATCTAGGATTAAGGTCGTTGGACCAAGACATCAAGTCGCTAAATATGAACTAAGGTCATTGGTTAATACGGGTCAAAGCAACCACCTTAAGTAGTTAAGAATAAGGCTCAGCTCATAGATCAGAGTATGCATCCACAACCAATAATCCAAGGAAATCCATTCAGTTTCCTACTTTAATGGGAGTCTATTATAGCCATCAACCCTTATTTATTATGTAATCCTAATCAAGTCATGATACTTATTGTTATAGATTTACATTCAAACTATAAGCCCCCAACCATTATAAAAGGGGATGAAATCATTGTACATTTGATAATTAATCATCAAATACAAAACACTCAACAAAGAATAATAAAAGCCATGGACATAGAGGTTAAGCTGACTTTAGTTGAACCACGTTAAAAACTTCTGGTGTCTCCCTATTCTTCCTCTCTCTTTCTTTCTCTTTTCACATTCAATCTACAGTTTGGGATTCTGAACTTAGGTTAACTAGATTTGACTGTTAATAGAATCAAACCTAATTGATGTTCCTTATAATACTTGGTAGCTTGATTCTAGTGCTACTACTCATGTATCCAATATGATAAAGGAATTCCTTATAATCCAAACCATAAGCCAAACTAAAAATTTCCTGTATATAGGAAATCATATGAAGGCTCCAATTGAAGGCATAGGGACTCATCGTTTGGTGTTAGATACTAGTTATCATTTAGATCTATTACAAACTCTTTATGTACCTTCAATTTCTAGGAACCTTATTTCTCTTTCAAAACTGGATGTTTGTCATTTTGTTTTTAATTTTGGACATGGTTGTTTTAGTTTGTATAAGAATTTTAGATTTATTGGTTCTGGTGTTCTTACTGATGGCTGGTATAAATTAAAACTTGATAATAAATTGGTTGAATCCTTGCTTACTGTGCATCAAAATATTGGAATTAAGCATAATATGTTTAATGAAAGTTCAACTTACTTGTGGCATAAGTGTTTGGGTCACATATCCAAAGAAAGACTAGAAAGATTGGTAAAGAATAAGATTTTACAAAATCTAGATTTTACTAATTTTATGTGTGGATTGCATTAACGGAAAACAAACCAAACATAACAAGAAAGAAGCCACAAGAAGTACTCAGCTTTTTGAAATTATACACACTAATGTGTGTGGACCTTTTGATACTCCATCTTTTGATGGAGAAAAGTATTTTATCACCTTTATCATGATTTTTCATGTTATGGATATATTTATTTGCTTAAAAAAATCTTAAGTAGTAAATGTTTTTGAAGTATACATTAATGAGGTTGAAAGGCAATTAAACAAGAAAGTGAAAATTGTAAGGTCTGATAAAAGAGGTGAATACTATGACAAATATGATGAAACAAGTCAATGTCCAGGTCCATTTGCAAAACTTCTTGAAAGACATGGCATATGTGCACAATATACTATGCCATACACACCTCAACAAAATAGCGTGGCAGAAAGGCATAATCGCACATTGATGGATATGGTTAAGAATATGATAAGTAATTCATCATTACCCAAATCGTTGTGGATGTATGCATTAAAAAATAGCAGTGTACTTGCTAAATAGGGTTCCTAATAAGGTAGTTCCAAAAACTTCTTTTGAGTTGTGGAGAAATAGGAAACCTAATTTAAGACATTTGCATGTTTGGGATTGTCCAATAGAAGCAAGAGTTTGTAATCCATATGAAAGAAAGTTAGATTCTCAAATGGTTAGTGGTTACTTTATTAGTTACCCAGATAAATCTAAAGGGTACATATTTTATTGTCCTAACCATAGTCTAAGAATAGTAGAAACTGGTAATGCAAAATTCTTTGAAAATAGAAGTTAATGGCAACAAGGAACAACAAAATGTGGACATAAACATCCATTGTTATTCCAAAAGTTGTTCTAGTTGTTAAAGAAATTCATAACAACACTAAACAACATTTGAATGATGAATCATTCCTTGAAGAAACTAACTTACAAAGACCTGATACAAATAAGTTACAAGAAATGCCTTTGAAAAGATCTCAAAGAATAAGGAAATCAACTATTCCATGTGATTATTAGACTAATTTGCAAGAATCAGATCCTATTAGAATTAATAAAGATCTGGTTTCATTTTCATAAGCCATAGAAAGTGATGAGTTAGAGAAGTGAATTGATGCCATGAAAGAAGAGTTAAAATCCATGTATGAAATTGATGTCTAGGATATCATTGAATTGCCAAAAGGTTCCAAATGAGTTAAGTGTAAATGGGTCTTTAATACCAAGCGTGACTTAAATGGTAATATTGAATGATATAAAGTTAGACTCGTTATTAAAAGATTTACTAAAAAATATAGCATTGATTACAAAAAGACATTTTCACCTGTCTTAAAGAAAGACTCATTGTGCATTATTATGGTACTAGTGGCTCATTATGATTTAGATTTACACCAGATGAATGTAAAAATAGCCTTTCTAAACGGAAATCTTGAAAAGCAAGTTTATATGGACTAACCTGAAGGTTTTCCAATTGAAGGAAAAGGTCATTTAGTATATAAACTTAAGAAATCAATATATGGACTTAAACAAGCTTCTAGGCAATGGTATATTAAGTTTAATGATACCATCACCTCTTTCAATTTTAAAGAGAATGTTGTTGATCGTTGCATATACCAAAAGATCAATAGGAGCAAAATTCTATTTTAGTCCTATATATTGATGATATCTTGCTTGCCACTAATTATTTAGGCATGCTGCGTGAGACAAAAGACTATCTCTTAAAGAATTTTGAAATAAAAGATATGGGTGAGGCATCTTATGTGATAGGAATTGAAATATTTCATAATTTATCACAAGGATTGTTGGGATTGTCTCAAAAAGCCTATATTGAAAGAATTCTATAGAGATTTACTATGAAAAAAAATGTTTTGCTGGAATTGTTCCAATTTAGAAAGGGGACAAATTTAGTTTTATGCAATGTCCAAAGAATGATATAGAACAAAAACTAATGGAATTAATTATGTATGCTTCTATTGTGGGAAGTCTAATGTAAGTGTAAACCTGCGTAAGACCAGATATTAGTTTTGTGGTTGGAATGCTAGATAGGTATTAAAGTAATCCTAAAATTGATCATTGGAAAGCTGCAAAGAAAGTTTTAAAATATTTTCAAGGCACCAAGAAGTACATGATAATGTACAGAGAATCTAATCACTTGGAAGTTACTCAGATTTAGATTTTGGGGGATGCATTGATAGTAAAAAGTCCACTTTTGGTTATTTGTTTCTTTTTGGAGAAGCAACAATACCATGGAATAGTGCTGAGCAATCTATTATTACCTCATCCACTATAAAAGTAGAATTTATGGCATGTTTTGAAGCCATAATTCATGCATTATGGCTGTGGAACTTTATTTCAGGACTTGGGGTTATCGACACCGTTACCAAGCCATTGAAAAATTTACTGTGATAATTTTGCAACAGTATTCTTCTCCAAAACAACAAATACTCAATAAGTGCCAAGCATATGGAATTAACGTATTTTGCCGTTAAGGAAGAAGTTCAAAAATAAAGAGTGTCTATTGAGCAATTTAGAATAGATCTCATGATTGCAGATCCATTAACTAAAGGTTCACAACCAAAGACATTTAAGGAACATGTACATAGAATGGGTCTTAGTTGTCCTTTTGAATGATGTACTAAAGCTGATACTCTGAGCTTATTTATGTGTTTCTGATATACACTATTTCTAGTTTCTAGTTATGATGTGTACATTATTGTGTTTTAATATGTTATAGCATGAATTATCTAGAAACATTACTGAGGACTATTATGAAATTATATGTGTTATTTATAGGCCTAGTATGGTAGAATGTTGGTGTTTATGGTATATGGAAGGGAGTATGTTATGTGATGAATGTACAACTGCTGTAACCCACATTTAGTATTTTATCATATTAAGGTAATTATGATGTTTTAGGAGGATGAGTTTTGATGCTTAAGGTTATAATGCATCATACCTATGATAAAGTATTAATTTCATCCAATTTTCAAGCCAAGTGGGAAAACATTAAATAGTTACCATTTGGTAACTTAACAAGTGGCCTAAAATTAAAATGTTGGAGATAACAAGTTACTTCTTATGGTAGAAAGTTATTAATAAAATAAATGTCATCCATCTATTGTATTTTAACAACTGATGGGAGACTCTTGATGCATGTACAGGAGACTCTTGATGCATGAAGCTCTTGTATCTAGATGTATAAATTTTTAAAATACAATGGATATACATGATTAATGAATTTGAACTCTTTTGAAAACCTAAAAGAATCATGAACTCAAACAATAAGAAGGTTCTAATAATAAATGATCATGAACTTAGACAAATGATGCTTAATGGATATATCAGATTAAAGGAGGAGTTACACATATATATTGGTCCTCTCTCTACACATAATGAACATGTGAAAAAGTCCATCAAAATTGAGTGTGTTTCAGAAAGAAAGGGATAAAGACAGAGAAACTCAAATATGTAAGCATCATCTATAATGCAATGGATTCATTATCCTCAAATCAAAGTATGTGAAAATCATAGATCTTAAAGATCTTTTTAACAGTTAGAATGGCTTAAGGAATAATTTTACAATAGTGTCATCAGAATAATGCTAGCACAACGTTATCCAAAAAAAAAAAAAGCCTTTCAAGTAATCTTTTTTATTAAATAGTATAGATAGGAAGTTGAAATGGTTATGAATTTGTACAAAAGAGACACAAAAATAAAGAAACTTTATTTGATAAATAATTATTTATTTATCCTAAATAATACAATAGAATAAACATAAAAATAATAGTAATTTATGTTTTCTTCCTTAAAAGATATCAACTTTCTCAATTCATAATTTAATATTTTAATTTGAATCAATTAGATCATATTATTAATTGTCCATTAAATTAATAGTGGAAAAAGTTGAAATAACTTAATGAAATTAATATGTCAGTTAAAATATGATACGAAAATAACATATGAACTTAAAAATAAAAGCTCATTAATGTATCAGAAAAATGCTGAAAGATGAATTAAACAACAATATTTTTCTCTCTTGACAAAACAACCTGACCTCAAACCTCTTCTTAGTCAACTTTCTTCTCCTATTTTGTAGAAGAAGAAAAAAAATCTTCTAATTCTTTCTTTGACCTAAGATTTCAAAATTCTCTCAGATATTTTGAGTTTGTCATTATGAATATTTGTTATTGTGATTTTTGATATGATCATTGTGGCTTTGAATGTATTTTTGTGATTATATATATGTTTTTATGATTTTTTTTTCAAGTTTCTAATGAATTAATTCTTTTTTTTTAAATAAAACACTCGTTTCTTCTTCATATTCATGTATTTTATTTTGTTGGCTGTGTTTTTGTGATTTTATGTATGTTTTTATGATTTTTTTTTATGATTCTAAATATGTTTTTATGATTTTTTTTAATGTACATGTTCATGCTCTTTATTTTCCTAGCTAAAAAATCTAGGGAGAATGTGACAATAAGAAAAAAAGAAGTTCATGAGAAGGGAGTTTTATGAGTCTAATATTTTTATAGATACAAGGTTAGTTTATTTAAATTAAGAAATTTTTAAATTTATCTAGTTTTCCTTGTTATATTTTGTCATACAGGTGACACTTCATTAATGTAAGAATATTAAGGGTTTCAAATATTAATTTTAGAAAGATTAATATAGAGAAATTCAAGATACATTGTTCTATTTATTTAATGTAGAGAAATTCAAGATACTTGATTCTATTTATTTAATGTGAAATTCTAAATAAATGATTTTAATATTATAAATGAAATTTATATTTTTTTAGCCATGAATAATGGGTTTGATGCTTGAATGTGAGTAAAGATTTATGAATGAGATATAAGTTACTATGATAAGTGATACACCTACATTGGAGGCTAACGGTATTGAACTCTCTTATAAATACCTTTATCAGTCCTATAAGTGAGGCATGTAAATATATTGCCTGACTGAAAATAGCAAGCCAGTCATTTGTACAAAATTCCTATATTAATATTATTCTTTTTATATCTCTTGATTTGCATTGAGGATTAGATGTTTTACATAAATGAAGAAGACTCATAACATGTGAAGAAAGTTCATGACCTTTAGATATGGTTCATGATCTTTAAAAAAAAAATCTGAGACTTATAGAGAAAATTCACGACTTACAAAAAAATTTGCACCTTATAAGGATTATTGACAGTAAAATTTGATAAGTTCAAATCTTAGTCAACCAGAATTTAGTCAACTAGAGTAGTTTTTGAAACCCCCAAACTGCAATCTGGTTGTAGAAGTATCAAACAAATACAAAAATCAAGCAAACGCGGTGAGCCAAGGAAGACGAGGAAGAATAGGGAGAAGACTGCTGAGATTTTTTAACGTGGTTCGACTAAAATCCTTTGTCTGAATTCCTACGCCCATGGTGGTTTTTATTTCTTTATTGAAAATTTGGCAAAGTTATGATATATATTTTTCAAGACCTCTCCTATTGTATCTGTTCCACTCCCTTTTATAGAGGCTAAAAAGTTACAAATGTAATTTAATGAATTGTAAATCTGTTACATCAAGTAATAAATGTGCTGATAGTTTGGACTTTTGCAAATCAGCTTTTGTAGACTGTAGGCCAGCTTCTGTAGATTGCTATTTGTGAGTGGATCCTACAAGGTACAAGTTGGCTACTTGCCTCAGGTTAACATTCGGCCATAGCGAGTCTCTAGCTGGGCAATATGCTTCGTCCTACGAACTAGGCTCTTGTCCTGGGGTCGCTACCTACCTTAGACCAATGATATTGAGCTCGTATTTGACGACTCAAGCTCGAGTAGGGGCAACCTGCTAGCCATGTGAGTCGGGGCTTGTCTCTAGTGAGCCAAGGCTACTGCCTTGGCCTCATCCTATGTCCCGAGCTCGCGGCTGCCGAGCTGATGCCTTTGTCGAGTGACCTCAGTCCTTGGATGATCTAAACCTTTTCTAGTTAGACTTATCTCTTGTTGGGCTTTTGTTAGCCTATTTTGCATTGCACAAAAACACCCACAACAATGATCAAGAAAAAAATTCTATCCTACATGAGGTCCTATTGAGTTGAAAGTCATATTTTTATAATATCATCTATTAACTTTTTATGATTATTTTTTTATTTTTTATTTTATAATAATCTATTATTTCTTATAATTACGTCATATCAACTTTTCTATTATTAATTTAACAAATAATTAAGAAAATAATCCAATTGATTTAAATTAAAATATCAAATGATGCAATTAAGAAAATTTATCTTTAAAGGATGAAATTGAAAAAGTTGACATCTTTTAAAGATGAAAACATTAAATTACTCTAAAAATAAATTAAAGATATATATATGGAGTGGTTGAAGTTTATCAATATCTTTAAGATAATTTGTATCATGTACAGGAGTTCATATTTTTTTTGCGATTATACTCAACTAATACAATGATATGTTGTTTAATCTTCAGTTTTGTTCATGCTAGAAATTAAGGATACAGGTCCACCCACTTATATCTCTTTTATCTCTAGCTAATATATACATAATATTCATTTATTTTTTAATATATTTATTTCATGTACCATGTCCGTTGACTTTTCAGCTATTTAGTCACAAATTAATATAAACTCATTCATTGATGATTAAGGCACTTGGCAGGTTGGCTTTCATTCGTTACTAGAAAAAAAAAAAAAAAACACTCATTGTAAAGCGCCATTTAAGATGGCTTGTGTAACCTCTGTACGTTGGCAACTTAATTAAGTAAATGCCTTAAAGCCATGCCCGCTGACTTTTAAGATAAACACAACTTACAAAGGTGTGCCATTAACTCATTAAACCAATTGGTTGTTGCACCTTAAGCCATAAAAGCAATTTGTACTTGTTTATTATAATAATAAAATAATTGATTATAAATATAATTAATTATTAATAATTATTTTTTAATAATTAATTATAAAAAATATTTTATAATTAATCATACATAATTTATTTTTATTTAGATGATATAAAAAATTACTTGTTAATATTAAATTATTAAAAAATACGTTAAAAAAATAATGAAAATTTTTATCTTTATTATTGAGATAAGGACAATGTTAATAAAAGATGAGAAAAATGAGAATAATATGGATAAAAATCTAAATATTTCTCTTTATATAATTCCAATTAAAATAAAAGCTACACAAAGTAGTTTTTTATTAAATTGTGCTTATTCTTTATAATTGATTATTGAAAGATTTTAAAAATGCAACCAAATATCTCTAAAAAAAATGTTATAATCAATTATTTAACCTATAATTGATTATTGAGAAATTTTATTCATTATACCAAACAAGTACTTTATATAGTAATTTCTATTTAATCAATTCTTAACCAAAAAAAAAGTAAAGTACAATATGTCCCCTTAACTATGCTTCAATGTCAATTATGTCAAATATTTTATCAAAAATTAGACCAATTAAAATTATGTTATCATGGCTTGAATGAAATGTAGAAGCATAAATAAAAATTATATATTAGAATTATTTGCAATCCTCATTTTATCCATTCTAGATAATCAAAATTTTCAATTTGTTCTGGTTTAATTTCTTCTTGATCTTACAAATTCACTCTGATTTGTTCTAAACTTGACAAGATTTCTCCTTCTATCAAACTCCAACTATCATGATGAATAGGGAGAACATAAGTCTGCAGTTTGATGAGGAGAATGCAATGGAACCAGGATTTTAGGAGTAGGGACCCATCTTAATAACATATGGATATAACCTGACCCATCATCAAAAGAATATGTAGTTGACTATTTGGGCTGAGTGTCATTACAAATAAAAATCGAACTACAAAATGTCACAAATGGACTAATACTTTAACATTAATAAAATTCTAAATTATATTAGGTCTAATATTAGAGAAAATTCTAACAATCTCCCACATGAACCACATAATTTAGAAATCATGGTCATTTCAAATAAATGTCAAAGTAATTATGGCACTATTACACTCATATGTCTTAATGGAGATCATATGCACCCAATAGTACATAACATTATATCTAATAGGGATATTAACGTCATACACATTGTACACCTATACCTTGCTAACCAAACTTTTTAACGTAAGATGTGTATAATAAGATTTACATAACAGTAAACATAACTATATGTAAATCTTCACACAATAGTCCTAACATCCGCTGAGATACCAAATGAAAATCTAAATTCTCAACACAATAGTGAGATAGGGTCTAAATATCTCTAATAACATGCCATAACCAGAAAATATGCACAAACAATATATGACAATAGCATGAATGTTTCATTAATACATATCTCAAGATAAACAACAAACTCAATGTAATTATATCAAATATAGTACTCCCATTAACCCAAAACATCAAAAGACTTAACCAAACTTATATTAATTACATGAACATGATACATTTCAATTGCTAAGGCTTTGGTCAGTGGATCCATAAGTATGCAATCCCTGGAAACATGCTCAATACAAGTAACATGCTCACATATATTCTCTCTCATAAATTGGTACTTAACATCAAAATGTTTCATATGGGCAGAACTTTTATTATTGAGAGAGAAGCAAATAGTAGTAGCATTATTACTGTCATGGTTAAGAACCTTTAGATGCTCTCAAAAAAATTAAAATCAGCAATAAAATTCCTTAACCACATAGCTTCACAAGTAGCTTCATAACACGTAACATACTTTGCTTCTACAATGGAGGTTGTTGTAACTGACTACTTGACACTTTTCTATGATGCAGCTCCTCTTGCTATTATAAAGATGTATCCAGATGTTGATTTGTGATCATCTAGACAACTAACAAAGTCTAAGCCCAAGTAACCTGTAACCACAATATCTCCCAATCTCCTGTAGGTCAACATGTAACCTTTTATACCCCACAAGTAGTTTATTACTCTTTTGGCAATAGTCTAATGTTTCTAACCAGGATTACTTAGGTATCTCGTCAATACACCAATAGCAAAAGCTATATTGGGACGTGTACACACTTGAGCATACATCAAGCCACCTACAATAGATGCATATGAGATATTTTTCATCTTTTCTTTTTCTTCATCACTTTGAGGACATTAAGCTTTTGAAAAGATCCCACCCTTTTGAATATGTGCAGAAAATTGAGACCAGATTGACATGTTGATCCTCTTCAATACTTTCTCAATGTATGACCACTGAGACAAGTCATGTATACCCTGGGATCTGTCATGATGAATCTTTATGCCCAAAATAAAAATGACATTCCCAAGATCTTTCATCTCACATTGACGGCATTTGCTTTGTCTTAGTTAATAGGTTCATGTCATTATTTGCTAGGAGAATGTCATCAACATATAACACCAAAGTTACAAAACTACATGCACTGGTTCGCAACATTCTCCTTGAACCTAAGAAAAGCTACTATTTTGTGAAACTTGAGATACCACTGTGTAGATGCTTTCTTCAAACTATATATGAATCTCCTTAGTTACACACCATGTATTCAATGCCTTTCTCTTGGAAACCTTTTGGTTGTTACATGTATATACTCTCTAACGTGTCCTTACTCAAGAAGGTTATTTTGACATCCATCTAATGTAGCTTTAAGTCAAAATGAGCTACCATCACTATAATAACTTGGAATGAGTCTTTAGTTGATACAAGTGAGAAAGTTTCTTTATAATCTATGCCTTCCTTTTGCGTGTAGCCTTTTGCAATGAAGCTACCCTTGTATCTCTCAATTTCACCTTGAGCATCCCATTTGGATCTTAAAAATCCATTTGCATTCAATCTAAGGTGTATGTTTGATTATATGCTATCTTACAATTGTTCATACATAAAAATCCTTTTATGTATCATTAATTGTTAAAAATCCTTTTATATAGCAATATATAGGCCTGTCATTTTAATCATAACACAATATCAAAACATCTTAAGAATATCTTTTCTTTGTTACCAAAAGGATGAATTCTCTCTTGATCAATCATTACCTTCTACTTCGTAATGTATCCAAAATTATTCATATCTACTCTTTCAAGAGTGCAAACCTAGAATAAAATCAAAGTATATGACTCCATACATAATATACTGTGTTGATCTCAAGTTTAAGGATCACTTACACCACCTTTCATATGAGAAATCTATTAGCACATGGTAATAATTCATATGGTTTCTTAAGATAAGTCAATCCAATCATGGTTCTCTAGTATATACCTATATTTTTATCCAAATATCTCCATATAAAATAGTCATGATATCAATGCATTCTTCCAAAGAATGTGACATGACATATGATGGTTTACTCATGAATAATTGATATCATGTTTTCTCAATTATTCCTCAAATAGGGATATTTATAAATTATAACTATTTGTACAAATTTTCCCATAATCACAATCTCCATTGTAATTTATTTGTCCATAATTACAACTTTAAGGACTTTATCCAAGATAGTATACATATATCAAGCATATGCATATTTAAGACTACATTGATAAAGAGGCTAAAATATAATGTTTCATTAAATATGCTAAGAAATGTAGTATCCATGCCATTACAACAATTGTCTCTAGGGCATCATGTACTAACAAATCATTATTAGCGTCAAATTAATGCCCTCATAGGTAAACTAGATAATCATTGGAGATTGCTAGTCTGTAAACTCTATGGAACCTTCTCAAGGGAATTTCATCAAAGGTTTCTTGTGGCTCTATATCTTCTACTATTGGTTACACTAGACCAACTTGTGGGACAAAAGAAGATAACTCACCAAATTGTGATGCTAGTGGAATTACAACATTCTCTTCTTTGAAGGTTTTGATGCATGATACCTAACTTCCATTATCGAACTCATCCTTAAAATAAATGGCTTTGTTTGATTTAGTAACTCTAGTTGAATGAATTTGATAGTAGAACATGTTGCCTCTCAAACCATTACAATAACTAATAAAATATCTGAAACAATTTTAGAATCAAGTTTCTTCTAAAGGGAATATACGACTTCAATTCTACTTTACAATCCCACATATAGAAATACCTCAAACTAGGTTTTTTTTCCCCCATAAATCAATTCATAAGGGGTTTTACACACTGACTTTCTTGGAACTTGATTCAAAACATGCATAGCAATCTTTGAAGCATCACCCCATAAGAACTCTGATAATGACAAATAAGCCAACATATGTCTCATCACATCTATGAGTGTCTAGTTTCTACTTTTTGCAATATCATTCTATTTCGGTGTTTCGGGCATGGTATTACTGGCTTCAATCCCACACTCTTGTAGATATCTAGTAAAAGGACCTGGGTTTCTCTCAATCTTATTATACCTACCATAATATTCACCACCATTGTCAAAGTTAACACATTTGATTTTCTTCCCCAGTTTGAGCTCAACTACAGCCTTGAATGACTTGAAGGCATCCACTAATTCAAATTTCTCACTAAACTGTTACATCTATCCAAATTTAAAATAATCATCAATGAAGGTGATGAAATATTTATAACCACCCATAGCTATAAGTGTAATAGGTCCACTTATGTCAATATGAATCAACTCTTGGGTATCCTATTTTGTGCTTCTCTTCCCTTCCTAACTCTAGCAAGGAGTTTTCCCTTGTTGCAATCTACACATGTGTTGAAGTATGAGAAATCTAGATCATGTAGGATCCCTTCTTTTATGAGTCTTTATATCTCTCTCTAGAATTGTGTCCCAATCTTTTATGCCCTAGCATCGAGGATTTCTCATTTGTCTAACTTCTTTTCTTTTCAATAATCGTATTAATCAGGCTAGCAAAACTAGGATCTACATTAATTTTGCACAAATCATCACACAGTGTACAAGAACCAACCACACATGAATTATAAAGTAAATCATATTTTCTATTACCAAAATGACATTAATAGCCATCATGATCTAAAGAAATTACAGAAATCAAGTTCCTTCTTATGGAAGGTACATAAATAGTATTTTTTTTAACTTCTAATATAGGATCAGTAGACAAACATAATGAAACAAATCCTATATGTTCTACTTGAACTTTTTCATCATTTCCTAGTTGAGCAATTATCTCTGTATCACATGGCTTCCTTGGATTTCTCTGTGTCTTTCTTCTTTTCACTACAACATATAAGAGTTTTACCAGTGTTTATTTTGACCTTTCCTAGCGTTTACAAATGCTGGTAAAAAACGCTGGTAAAAGTTCCAACCAGCGTTTATCAAAATGCTGGTAAAATGCTAGTGTAACCCTGGTCGGGAAAAGTATAACAGCTTTTGTTACAAACACTGGTGTAGATCAGGCTTTACTAGTGTTTGTAGTAAACGCTGGCATAGGCACTTTTGCCAGTGTTTGTGGCAAACACTGGCATATCCCTTTTTTGCCAGCATTTGCAACAAACACTGGCATAGACACTTTTACCAGTGTTTATTATAAACGCAGGGAATTATGAAAAAAATGCAGGTAAATTTTGTCTGGCACATACATGTGACAGTTGACCTATCCCAGCGTTTGTAGGAAAAAA
>JANHAO010009504.1:0-18352 GCA_026873985.1 Saraca asoca
TATTCCCTCGCAAATATTAAAAATAGCGACGGAATTTAGCGAGGGACACAATGGCCGTCGCTAATCCGGAAGATTCTTGTAGTGATTTTTCATAAAATTTTACTTAGACGTTATAACCTTTTCTCCTTCACATGTTGAGGGTATTGCACATTAAATATGTCATGAATCATTTGATGACCTAAATGAATAGAAGAAAGAATC
This sequence comes from Saraca asoca, assembly GCA_026873985.1. NCBI lineage: Eukaryota > Viridiplantae > Streptophyta > Magnoliopsida > Fabales > Fabaceae > Saraca > Saraca asoca. Next base: position 202 of record JANHAO010009504.1, read on the forward strand.
CTTATCAATAATTTTCTTACCATCAAATAATAATTTCAACCAAATGTAAAAACCAAACTTAATGCGAGTAAACTCATCATTCAAATTATAAGATAATGAAAATTTCAAAAAATAATTTACTATAATATAATAAGCAATTCATGCAATGTTTGGATAAGTTGAAATATATTCAATCACGATTGAGACTATGCCAAACTTAAATAAAACAAATACAAAGAAAGCTATCTTAATGATATAAAATATTGTAATATCATAAAATTAATATATATGAAATTATCTTACTTCTTTCAATAAAATTTTAATGTAATAAAAAATTTAACTTTAATTAGGAACTTGCACATAACATAAAATGCATGAAAATAAATAGATAATGAAAAGTAATAGACTTTAGAGAATTTGGTAGGATACTTTTTGCATGTCAAACAATAAATTAACATAACCTATCAATATATACATATATGACTTCTATAAAAGTGTTTAACTAAAGATATTAATGTTGGTTTTTTTGATGGTGTGTGTGAATGAGAGAAGAGAAAGAAGAGGGATGAGAGAATGCTATTTATAAAAGGCATGGTTACTGGCACTCTAAATTATCTATTTATATACTTTTTTATATAATTTTTTCATACTATCCTCATTTAAATATTTTTTATATAGATTATTTAAGTATTCTTTATTTAAAGTCAAACTCATCACATTTTAATTATTATTCTATACTCTTAATTTTTTTTAAAAAAATTCATAATATATATACAAATCGTTTAATTCTTTGAAAATCATTTTCATATTATCAAATTATATTTTTTTAATAGTTTTTAAGGCAAATTTTTTGTACAGCTTCTACCATTGAATTATAAATATTTCTTATTTGATTAATTCAAATACTAATAATTGTAATGGCATTCTGTATTGAATAAAATCCTTTAATTAATTATTCTTAAGTTGAATTTAATAGTATTGGACACAAGTCACATAATTATAGGTGTTGTTTGCATACCGTGTAAAAAAATTAATGTTGAAAAAACTAACTTAGGAGAATTATTTTTGTAAAAATGAGTTTATATTTGGGAATGAAGATTAAAAACTGTTTTTTAATATAAAATGATTGAAAATATGTAGGATATTGTATTAATATATTATTAAAAATGAAAATAGAAGGAAAAGTAAGTTAGAATAATTAAAATGAATGGCACATTTGGATTCCATCCAAAATTAATTTTGGATAGGAAAGTGAATGATTTTTGTGTTTAGCAACTTAAATCCGAAATTATTTTTGTCTCAAAATTTAGAAAAAGAGTAAAAATTTCTTATTTATATTTCACTTTATTTTAATTTTCCTCAAAATTAATTTTCAGTCAAAAAATATAGAAAACCAATTTTGAATTAATATTTGGGATTAATATTTGATTACCCAAATATTAATTTTGCTTGCTTTATTTCACACAAATTGCATAATCTTAGTGTTCATTTGTTACGATTTTCTTAAATGATTTTCTATATTTTGTTATTCAGAATATTAAGTCAAACCTTTTAAAACAGAAATTATTACTAATGAAATATATATGCAAGAGATAAAATATTCTAATTATATGTCCCTCTTGCATTAAAAATGTCGTAAAATAATATTTAAAATTATTTAAAATATTTTTAAATTAATCAATATTGAAAAAATAGCATTTAAACACATGTCAAATAACTTCAACAAAAATTAACTAATTTCTTTGAAGTTAAAATATTTTTTAGGCATAAACCAAAATTGTATGATATATAGTGATGATTAATTAGAATGTTTAAATATCATAAAAATCTTAGAAGTTAACTATATTTTGAAATAGGATCAATGCACTACTATTGTAAACCAAATTGAAGCAAAACATTACCAATAATTTATAGGCTAAATATTTACATGCTTCTTAAATATCAAATATTGAAGAGTCTAACAACATATAATAATCATCAAATTTATAGAATATCTATGCATTTCTCCATCTATACATAATTGCAAAATATTTTTGTAACAACTTTTGAAGATAGATTTGAAATACTAATGATACCAAACTCCTACTGAATTGGATTTTAATGATATAGTTCTAAATTTTCAAAACAACTATATACTTTAATTTAGGTTAATATTTATAGATATTCTCTTATAAATACTTAAATGAGTGTAAAAATGATTGGAATCTAAACTTCACATGAATATTATTTTTTAGATACTACATAAAATTGAAGAAGATTCAAATAAAAAGAAGAAAAAATCATTATTGAAACTTGCATACAAGTAACAAAAATAATATATCAAAAATAATAAATTGTCACAACTTTGCATTGCCTTGCCTGTGCTTCTTTTTGGCTTATCATTTGTGATGCAAAGTCCTTTTAGGTCTTGTTACCAATCATACAAAAACATTTTCAATAAGAGGATTGTAATTAGCTGCTTCTTATTCTGCAATAGTCAACCAATGACCTAAATGAATCTACAATCAAGCAAAGGCAAACTACTTGAACAAAGAAAAAAACTTGAACTAAAAAAAGGGGAATATCTATTATTGTATTTTCTCACTAGTTGAAATCTTTAGGCTTTAAACTGGAAAATAATATAATAAATAAATCTTGAATACATTTCCTGGGTCCTTAAAATAAAATAATAAAAACACAATGTCAACATGAAAAAAATGAGTAAGATAAAAATCTATACATCAAGTAAAATAATGTACACAAACAAATATATTTTTTAATCCAAAATTAAAGAAAAAAAGGATAACAATTTTATCAATAGAGCTAAGTTTTAGTAAAAGGGAGAAATAAAAGAAAGCAAGGACCATAGAACTATCCTTGTTAAGAGATATAACTTAGCTTTATTGAAGTAGTAATATAGCTTTGCTATCACATAGGTTTTTCCAACAACTTTTGGATTATCAAATCAAACTTCAATTTTTGGAAGATTAAAAAAAGACCCTTTCATTAAAAAATAAAATAAAATCCAAAATCAAGTTTAGTATATGAAAAATTAAGAGTTTGAGAAGAAAACTAACACTTTGCATTCCTTTTTGTGCTCTTATGTGGACGAATTCAATTACACTACTAGAAATCAATTAATTTCTTACAAAAATGTCATGGGAAAAAGAGGATTTACTGTGAGAAAAAAAAAAGGCTTCCCATAGTAATAAAGTCGTGGAAAAATGTTGTGTGGATAATTTCTCCCATGGAACAAATATTTTTTTATTTTTTTTTATAAAAATTGGTTTCCCACAAAATAAGATGTGGGAAATCTTTTTTTTTTTCAAAAAAAATTGGCCACAGTTTTTCTATCATGGGAAATTTGTTTTTAAAAATAAAAAAATAATATTACCTACAGCATAAATAGTGGAAAATAAGGAAAAAGTAAAAAAAAAAATTTAAATTTTAAATTAAAATGAAAAATAGTGAAATTAAAAATTAGTTAAATTATTAAAATTACAAATAGATTATGAAAAATAAATTTAATTTAAATAAAAATAATATTACTTGAAATTGAAAATTAAAAACTAATATTTTTTATTCAGGCCATTCCTCTTCTTCATCTTCCTTTTCTCCTTTAGCATTTTCCTCCTCATCATTGTCCTCTACCTTATCCCCCTCTTCTTCTTCCCCTTCCTTGTTTGCACCTTTATTAGACATCATTATATTCAACTTCTTCTAAAGCGCCATTGGAATCTACTTAGGTGTCAATTGGATCATTATCTTCAATCTCATTCATATAACACATCTCCTCATCTTGACAAATAACCTCTAATCGATGGGATTCATTAAATGTCCACCTTGGTTTTGTCTTACAACAACTCAACATTTCAATTTCTCTCTGACTCTTTTTAGATATGATGTGTAATAAACTTAGATACCTTGTTGGGCAAAGATGAATGAATCATACTTCTCATATCTTTTTGTATGCTTTACCTCGACAATCCTATAAACAACATGCTCCCTAGTGTCTTGGTTGATGACAAGACTAAACCGTTCATAAGAAAATTGAACCACTTCCTTAGCAGGTCTTCTAGGGTACTCTAATTGAATGACTTCTTTTGGTATTTCATAGAAATCATCCTCTCATGAGATGACATTACCTATACCCTTAACAGATATTCCATAGTTGAAAGTCCTTTTCCCCTCAGTCCATGATTGTTTGTGAAAATTGTACACATTGACAAAGTAAATAAGCCATGTTTTGACAATTCTTAAAGGACCCATGCAAGGTCATGTAAGCAAGTGTTGTCAACCATATTTCCAACATCATGAACCTATTAAATGCAAATAATATTGCAAATTTATGCATGTGAGGACATATTAAAAATAATCAAGATAAGGAGATGTAAACTTACATAATTATGAAACTATTCTAGGAATTTAGTTGCAATTCTTCTCTCAACTTTGGTGTTGGATGCATTTAGAGTAAATGCTACTGTATAACCTATGGTTAGGATTGATGAACTATTAATTTAGTTATAAATGTACCAAGCTAGAATGTAAGTATGTTAGTTATATGTATTTGAGATATGGTTGGACTTCATCACAAATAAGCAAAACATACAATGTGGTAGCTGAATTTTCCTTTCCAATTAGGAACTAAGTTACACACTTTCTAGATGACTAACTAAGTTAATTAAGAATGGATAGAGTGGATTCACTAAGATGATCACCTTCCCAACACTCATTGTGGATAGTTCTTGTATTTTGACTCTTAACATTAATGTCAAAGTAGTATTTACAAAATTGAGCAATCTCTTCTATCAAGTATGCTTTGCATATACTTCTCTCAACTCGGGATTTATTAGTAACTTTCTTCTTCAGTTTATTCATGTACCTATACAAAACACATTAAATATGGATGACAGGCTCTACATAAATTCTTGCTGTTTCCCTGTAAAATTTTTTCTTGCACTTGAACATAAAGAGGATATTTTAGGTGTTATTCCAATTTTTGCACTAAAATTCATTTTTCTTGAAAATTTTCTACTTCTAAAATGGCACCTAAAAGATCTAGAATTAGCCAAGCCTCCTCTTCCTGATCCAATCAAGAACGCAGGGGATGAGGTAATCTCAACCAGCAATCTCATGAAATAAATGAATTTGGTATTGTTTTCATTGACGATGATCAATGTAGATGATCCAATCAGTTGGCAAAATGGGAAATGCTGAGTACCCGCTATGTAGATGAGGTTTGCTTAGAGCAGTTGGGATTATTCAATGATGTCCAATACCTATTTGACCGAATTGGGTGGTCACAATTTATAACAACGCGTTACCCCCACATACGTAAGAGTGACCTTGGAATTTTTCAGCACTTTTAATGCAATCCTGTTCAGAGGCCGTGAGGTCGAACAAGGACAATTTTTTTTTAGATTATTTGACCAGGATTATAATTTATCATTGGCCCAATTTAATTATTTATTTAGATTGCCTCCTGGGAGTCTTAAGACTGTTCCCTTCAATTTTCGTTCAAACTTATATTGGAACTCAATAGCCATTGGAGGGCAGTATAGGGCTTCATAATTAAAAGCCTTGTCAATTTGTAACCCCTATTTTAGATACATTCAGCATGTCATGGCACACACTATTTTGGATGAGCAGAAAGTGATAGGGTTGCAAGTCAATGAGAGCTATATTTTCTTTGGGCAATGATAGGTAATAATCAGGTAGATACCGGGGCATTCATGGCCTAACAAATGCAGAAAGTGGATAATGCATTACATAGCAAAGTAGTAACAGGAGGCTTAGTAACAGCAATTGCTCATGGTTTGGGATTGGAACAACAACTGATAGATTTGTAGCCTTTACCTGGAAACTATCAAGAAGGGATCTGAGTATGGGCTACATTTTTTAGGTAGAGATCTTTTTTGCCTCCCAAATCCTAAGCATACCACTATTATTGACCAAGCTAACTAGAGATACCCAATTCAAGGAGATTTTGCAGATGAAGATAATGACGAAGAAGTAGAAGAAGCAGAGTTCCCACCACTGCCCCCAGTCCAACCAGTCCAACAACCTCACATGGAAGGTCCCTCCTATGCCCAACCAAGTGATCAAGAGTAGCTATTCATGCGGCTCAGTCAAATTGAGCAGGAATAAATAAGCCAAAGGACTACATTATAATCCATGCAAGCTACCATGCAGCATATGTAGCAAATGATGGAAAGCATGTACAATTGACGCCTGGAGTACAACTTCCCACTACCACCTCCACTTGAAGATCAATGAGTCAGTAAATTTCTATCCCTTCATCTATGATCTTTTCTTTGTTGAGTAGATTGGGACAATGTAGAATTTAAGCATGAGGGGTAGATACTTCTAGCTTTTGGTCTATTTTATGGTTTGCTTGCTTTTGTAAATTTTTCTTTCTGTTTTTCTTTTTATTTTGAGTCATGACTACTAAATCACAAAAATTAATAACTCTTCTAATAAGTTGATGTGGTAATAATTAGTTTTAGACCTATGAAAGCTTGAATTGAGATAGATTTTGGATGAGTATTTTTGGTTTAGTCTTTCTTTCCAAAAATTGAATCTTAGGCCTCTTAAAAACACCTTATTTATTGTATTATGGTTTCCATGCACTTTATGAATTTCAGCACTATGAAAGTATGAAGTTAGGAAGAGGTGAAGAATGAGGGTGTCAAATAGTCAAAAAAATTGAAAAAAAATCAAATTAAATCAATCAAAAAAAGAAGAAAAAAATAAAAAAAACACCCAAAAAGGTCTTTGCTCTGAGTGCCTAAATTCAAGATCCAAAAAGGCCTTTGGTAGGAGTACCTAAATGTCTGTACCTTAGTGAGATGGAGCATAAAATGCACTCACTGGTTAAAAAAAAAGGGTAAGGTAAGCTAGAGAGATCTAAAGGATGAGGATCTTACTTGAATGTCTTGAGAATCATTTTAGTGTATGAAGATTATAGTATCAATAGATGATGTGTACAATACAAAAGTAAAGGTTTGATATTAGGCAGGTGAAAAGTAACCCTTGAATGCCTATTCATATTTCTATCAATGTCTTACTGATTAGGAATAGAATTAGTTATGCCACTTCTGCTTATTTGAATTGAGAGTGTAAATTCTCCCCTTTTCTTAATGTGCTCATATGTTAAAACTTGCTTGAGGACAAGCAAAAGTTCAAGCATGGGGGAGTTGATAAATGAGTAAAATGCCTATTATTATAATGATTATTGCCTCTTGATTTGTTATTAATTTGTGATTTTGCTACACTTTTTATCTTAGTTTAGTTTATTTGTTCATTGGTACTACTGTAGTTTGTATTTGTCTTTTTAAGTTAGCAAAGAAGCTTAAAAAGAAGGATAAAAGTAGAAGTTTAGAGCACACTTGAATTGAGAAAAAGCTAGAAAAGAAGCCATGTGAAGAACACAAGATAACCATGAAAGAAGCTGAAGAAATCCAAGAAGCCAGCACTGAACATGGCCTGGCCATGTCCTGGGATATGACGATGTTTAGTGCATTAGCCAGCAAACGTTCAACAAGGTTCTAGCCTGAAACACAACTAGCCCATGTCCTGAAGCATAGCTATGTTCCAAGCCTGAAAACTACTATATAAGTTGATCTTAGGCAGCTTGATAGACATATTAGCTATTCATTAATTAGGATTACTTAGATTTTGAGTTTCTCTATTCTCTTAAGAGTTCTTTGAGTTGAACTTAGGATTCCTTCTTTGTTTTAAGTTCTTGCAACAATCCTAGCTTATTTTCATCAAAGTTTTCTTTCATCTTTATCTTTTCTTTCTTTCTTTCTTTGTTTTAAACATTATGCAGTTTCTTTCATTAATGAATTTGATTTTTATTTATATTATGTTTGAGTAGATACCTATTCTAGGATTGGGAATAACCCAATTATGGTTCTTTGATGTTGATGATTGATTCTCTATTGTGATTATCTAGTTTAATTTGATTAAACTATTATGCCTGCTATATTCTTGATAAAATATTTGGCCAATATTTGATTTTGTCTTAGGTAGATAGTTGATGTACCGAAAGGAGAAGATTATCACTGAAAAACTAATAGTTGAATAAAGAGATTTTTAATCATGAAAGTAGATTAAGTTTCTTTAGGATTTGATTTAGTTTGCATAGATCTTAAAGGGCTTAAATTAATCTAAACCACGAAAGTAGGCAATTGGGTTAATTTAGGTACTATTATTAGACCTTGAAAGAGGCTAGTAATTAATTTAGGCTAAACTATTCTCAATTAATTAAGTAATCATAGTAAGAAAGATTTCAATTAATTATTAAAGATCATAAATGTGGTGAAACCTTAATCCTAGGCCTTTAGAATTGCACTTTACTTATTATTTACTTGCTACCTTTTCATTCTGTCTCTTTATTACTTTTGCTATTCTTATTTGATTTAGTCAACTTAAATTGCAAACTCTAGTAATTGGTAAAAAGATCCCTGTGGGATTTGACCCGTATTCACTAGACTCTACTATAACTACACCGTCCGCTTACGAAAAATAGATGACATCAATATATAAAAGGAGTTTTATGTATAAATGATTGTAAGGATTGACACTTGAACCATACCTAAGTCCAATTTGAATATTAAGAGATGAATTATACACTAACACTTTGTCACGAAAGGTTTTGATTTCCATAAATCTAGTCCTAGAATTTAGGTGGTCATGATGTCTTGTTAGAAGCCAATCTTGATCTATGAATTTGTTTGAATAATTTGGAGAAATTGTGTTTGAATTAAAAGGAGTTTTAATTCAATTGAACTTATAGAAGCTTGTAAATGAATTCATTGCCAACATGTATAAAAACCTAACAAGTCATGCAATAGAATCTCTTTGATCTAATGTCAAAGGAAAAGTTAGAATGCAAAATGTTATAAATTTAAGAGTTGAATTAAGTGAACATCTTGGGAAATTGAAATGATTAATTAAGTGTTCTAATGTGCTTTGAAGTGTTAACTAATCAATGGTTTAATAATTCTAATGGTGATTACAATTATTAAATAGTTATAAATTTCCATTGTTGATATTTAAAATGTTGTATAACATTTATATTAATGCTGGAGGAGATCATGAGTAAAGGAATGGTTCCTCACTTAGAAAATTATTTTAATTAATTAAGATAATTAAAGAATGATTACATAAGAGAGTTTATGAGTTTAGACTCATAGAAAAGTGTTTGTCTTGTTGGACACAAAAGCGGGAGTATGAGATTAAGGAGTATGTACTCTATAGACCAAAGTGGCTACACTAGTCATACACCCATTCACTTGAAGAGTGGACAACACAAATAAGGGGAAATCTTAACTTGTGTGTCGCTCATGCTTGCTTCCCTACTCTTGCTTATGCTCCAAACTCTTCAATTTAAAGAGGAGAAAAGCCATACCATTTATCACACATCAAGTTAGACATAGCACATGTGTTGTTCACTAGTTCTCTTTGTGTGATCTCACTTCTCATCTCTTCCTTGCATTTAATCACCAACCCTACACTAGTGAATTTGCGATTCTTTAGAGAGCTAGCACCTCTTTAGCAAAATGGTTAATTTTCCTATTCTATCTATTATGTGAACTTGGTGGAAGCTTTAAATCAAATTAGTTGATATGGATCACCGTTGGTGTTGGAGATCAAATCTGAAGGTGTTTCCCGAGGATAACCTAAGAAACTTGAATGTGGGGCTGCTTAGAAAGTTTATGGAATTACTTGATGATCAAATTTTGATTTGACTAAGGAATTCAAAAATAACTCTCCAAAAGGTATAATTTAAACTTTGATCTAATTTTTCCTAATAGTGGTATTAGAGCCCATGTTGTTTTCCATTAATTCATAGTTAATGATTTGATTGTTATGGTAATAATAGAGATTATGTGCATGTTGTAGTTCAATTCCACATGATCAAAGTTTTTTATTCAAAGTGCAAATTTTTTTTGCAAAAATTTTTTGGAATGAATCTGCATTTAAAATGAAAGATACACTAGAGAAGTGTTGGGTAGCTACCATAGCGTCTTGCTAGCCAAATGTGTCAACCAAAGCTTGTCAAACCAACTGTTGGTCATGGAAAACAACAAGCTAGTCAAAATTTTGCTGGTTGGGCCAACATGCCTAGTTAATTTTCTAGCTACCATAGATGGTAGATCCAACCACCTTGATTAGTTGTAATGATAGTCAATCAACCCTTTGATTGATTGTAATGACAATCTATCAGCCCTATGATTTAATCACACAAATAACATTTAGGAAATTAATTGCAATCACAATCAATTTTGAAAAAAACTTGCCTAAATTATGTTTATATGATTATGGAAACTTTTCTTAACTTTGAATCTAATTCTAATATGAATGCAAATTAATTAGAAATAATTTTAGAAACTTTCCTTTTATTTTAATAATTAATACAAATTGATTGGAAATAATTTTGAAAACTTTCCTCTATTTTATTTATTTGATTTCAAAGTTTTGGAAAGTATCATGGAATTGACTAATTAATTGATTTTGGAATTAATTGAGCTAAATTTCCAAAATAGATTAATTGTGATGCTTGATTATGGAATCAAATTAGTCAACTTGTTTAAATTAAATATTAATCAAATAACTTGATACATGCATGATCATAATTTAAGTCAAATAGTTAATGTTTTATGCTTTCTTATCTTATATATATATATATATATATCATATGTACTTGAATGCATGGAAGGATGATTATGGATCAAAGGTTTTTGTGAATATAATGTATATTCTATTTTGGATAATTTCATTAAATAAGACCTACATGTCCTACCTTTTTCTCTACTTCTACATGTAAAATTCTTTTGTCATCTCACTCCCCTTTAATGTAACTCGAGGTTTCTTTTTAAAATGTAATTAGTTACATATGATAGAAATTAAGGGATTTTATTTTTTCTTTGGAAGAAAAAGAAGAAGCCTAAGCGTGTATGACACAAGGGAATAATTTAAATTGGTCTATAATTAGGCCATATGTGTTACATATGCTTGTGTTTTATATGTATGATATAAATGGTGATGTGTGTATGACATAAACTGATAAGCATACATATGCATATGATTTATAATGTGATACAAAGAGGATGTATGTATGACTTAGTCTAGTACACAAGATTTTTAAAAGTTAAGTCCTGAATTAATTAAAAGATCCCTCATTAATTTAAGTTGCATGTTAACAACATGGTTAAGCGTCACCCATTAGAATAATGATAACTAGAAATCGATTTCATGATAACTTGTTAGCCTTTGTCAACGTTACGCTACATATTTCATATTATTATTATTAGGACATGTGAGATATTCTTGTTTGATGGTTTCAACTTAACAAACATGTATTGTTTGGATGACCTTCGTCATGACTATACAATGTTTGGGCATAATTAGCTTTCACTTTAAACATTATAAACAAGGAGTTGTTAATAATGTTTTATGTGATGCATAATAATTGACAAAGAGTTGTTAACATAATGATTAGGAGTTACATGGAGATATAATTGAGAAGCTGAGTTATCTTCCTAATCTAATTTATTTTGATTCCTTGACCTCTGTCAAGTTTAAGTAAATTAGACCAGAATCCTAATGTACTACAATTATCATCTAAAGTGATAATCCAATTCTAAGACAAGAGGTTATTAGAATTGAAGAAAATAGATGGAGTTCATTTTAAAGTCTATATAAAATAAATATTATACTTAGATATTAATCTACTCTATTCTTATTAAAGGTTGCTAAAATAATGAATAACATCCCCTTAAGAAGTACACTAATTGATACAAGCTAACCTGGCTAGAAATTATGTAGACTGGTTATTGAACTTAAAGATTGTCCTTAAGTAGAAAAAGATAGCCTATGTCCTTAAGAAAGACCCTCATGTACCTCCCTCTGAAGGTTCAAGTGAATATGAAAGTTTTGACTTTGATATGCACTTGAAACGTAAGCAAGTAGCATTTATGATGCTAGCTTCAATGTCTCTTGGACCTAAAAAACAACATGAAAATATAACACCCTCTAAGATGATTATGCATTTGTCAAAGTTATATAAATGGCGTGCTCATATTAAGAGATACTAGGTATCTTGAGAACTATTCAACTACAAAGTGGCTAAGAGATTATTTGTTGGAACTCATATGCTAAAGATGATTAGGCTAATAAAGAGATTGGCCTAACTCGACCATGAGATTGACAATGACCATGCAATGAACATTATATTGCATTCCTTTCCTAAGTTATATGGATAGTTTGTCATTAATTTCTTCATGAATAAGATAAAGGTCTCTTTTGTAGAGTTGCTTAACATGCTTAAGATTGTTAGAATGACTTTCAAGAAGGAACAACCTATATTGATGAGTAGTACTTCTTCTAAGCCCAAAAAGGGAAAGAAGTAAAAGCCCAAGAAAAGTTCTAAGGCTAAGGATGAGGTTAAGAAACCTAAAAGAGGTGTGTAGAGAAACAAAGAGAGCACTCCTAAAGGTATCTACTACCATTATAAAGTAGAAGGCCATTGGACATGAAATTATAAAGCTTTTCTCGAGACTGTGAAGCAAACAAATCTTAGAGAAGCTCTACTTTAGATATTCCTATGATTGAGATAAGCTTGTCATATTATTCTATTGATTCTTAGGTATTAGATAGTGATTATGGCTCACACATTTGTAATGTTGTATAAAGGCTAAGAAACAATAAAAAGCTGTAAAAGATGAAGTGGACCTACGTGTGAAGAATGGAGTAAAAGTTGTTGTTTTTAGCATAGAAACCTACATTTTAGAATTGACCATTGGCTTAATTTTTAGAACTAAATAATTGTTGTTAAATTCATGCAATTTCTAAGAATATTATTTCTGTTTCTTGTTTGAATCAAAAAGTTTTTGCTTTTATCTTTAAGAAAAAAAGTTATTTTTTTCCACATGATCACATGTTTTATGGTAGTAGCAAACTTGTTAATCGATTGTATGTTCTAAAACTAAGACAAGAGATATTAACTATCACAAATAAGAAACCAAAGTTTAATAAATCTATAAATCCATCTTATCTTTGGCATTGTAGACTTGGTCATATTAATGAAAGTAGAATCATGAGGTAACACAAACATGGATATTTAGATCCATTTTATTATGAATTATGTGAAACTTATGAATCATATCTCATAGGGGAAAATGACTAAGAAACCCTTTACTAGAAAAGGTAAACATGCCAAAGAAGTGATAGAGTTGACACATAATGATGTATGCGGTCCAATGACTACTCTAGCAAGAGATGCAGTTTCTTACTTCATCACCTTTACTAATGATTATTCTAGGCATGGGTATGTGTATTTTAAAAAATACAAGTATGAAGCCTTTGAAAAGTTTAAAGAATTGAAAATTGAAGTAGAAAAACAAATTGGAAAAAGTATCAAGACATTTAGATATGACCGGGGTGGAGTAAGCCAAGAATTAATAGGATTATTTAAAATAGTTTGAGATTTTTTCACAATGGAATCCAGTTGTAATGCTACAAATGAATGGTGTTTTAGAAAAGAGAAACCATACCTTGCTTGGCATGGCACGTTCTATGATGAGATTTGTAAAATTACCTATCTATTTTCGGGCAATAGTTTAGAAACTACATCACACATCCTTAACTATGTCCTATCAAAGTCTATTGATAAGATGCCATATGAGCTATAGTTTAGGAAGAAACCAAGCATCTCATAGGTGAGGATTTAGGGATGTTTTGCTTAGATGAAATGAACCATCACAGACAAGTTGGGATCTAAAAGTGATAAATGTTTATTTGTAGGACACTTTAAGGAAACAAAGGATTAGTACTTTTACCATCCTATTGAGTAAAAGATGTTTGTCTCAACAAACATTGCCTTCTTAGAAAAGGAGTTTATCCTTGAAAAAGGCTAGTGGGAGTAAAGTACAACTTGAAGAAATTCAAGATCTACAAAATAACATAGATCACATAGTTAAGGATGAGCTTGATCAAGTATCTCAAGGAGTTGAGATAAGTAATCAAGCTCAAAGTACACATGTACTCTAGAGATCTGATAGAGAAAGTCGATTCAATGCATAAAAACCAAGTAAGGGACTTGGTCTTTGTACCTAAAAAAATTAAACCCATTGAGTTCAAGTGGGTCTTTAAAAGATAGATAGATGCAAATGGCAAGAAATAAACCTATAAGGCTACGTTTGTGGCAAAAGGTTATAGGTAAGTACAAGGTGTTGACTATAAGAAAACCTTTTCACTAGTTGTCATATTGAAGTCCATTAGGATTTAACTTGCAATAGTTACATACCATGACTATGAGATTTGGCAAATGGATGTCAAAATATCTTTCCTTAATGGAAACTTAAAAAAGGATGTATATATGATACAACTTAAGGGTTTTGTCTCTAAGACCAAACCTCCTAGGTACACAGGCTGAAAAGGTCTATTTATAGGCTAAAGCAAGCTTCACAGAGTTAGAACATCCATTTTGATGAAGTAGTCAAATCTTTTGACTTTATCAAAAATGTTGATGAACCATGCATGTACAATAAGGTTCATAGGAGTGTAGTCATCTTCCTATTACTATATGAGGATGATATACTAGTTATAGTAAATAAAATTCCCATGTTACAATCTATTAAGTTATAGTTATCCAAGACATTCTCCACAAGGGATTTGGGAAAAGTAGACTTCATTCTAAGTATGAAAATCTATAAAGATAAATCTAAAAGGTTGCTTAGCTTTTCCTAATCCACATACATAGATAAGATATTAAAGAGATTTAGCATGGATAGGTCGAAGAAAAGGTTTTAACCCATGTCTCATGGTGTTCACTTGTCTAGTAAGTAGTGTCCTAAAATGAAAGATGAATGAAAATACATGAATGAGATTCCTTATGCATTGGTAACAAGATCAATCAAGTATGCCATGCCATGTATGTGGCCAGATGTCTCTTCTACACTAAGTGTGACTAGTAGATACCAAGCCAATTCAAGTGAAAATCATTGAAATGTAGTTAAGACCATCCTTAAGTACCTGAGAAGAACTAAGGATACATTCGTGATATATGGAGGAGACCTTCATTTAAGAATCAAAGTTTTCACATAAGCAAGTTTTCAAATAGATCAAGATGATTACAAATCATAGTCGAAATTTGTGTTCACTCTTAATGGAGGTACAATATGTTGGAAAAGTTCTAGGTAAGGTACCATAGTAGATTCTACAACTGAGGCTACATTGTTGCATCAAAATTAGCAAAGGAAGTTATTTGGATAAAGAAATTCATCACTGAACAAGGGTTAGTTATTAACATTGTTAATCTAATAGAAATCTATTATGATAACAATAGAGCCATAGCACAAGCTAAGGAACCAAAGTCTCATCAAAGATCCAAACATTTTATGAGACGTTACCCTTTAATCAAAGAAATCATAAAACACAATGAAATAAGAATAAAATGGATTTTCACATATGACAATGTAGCTGATCCCCTTACTAAGGTTCTATCCCAATAAAAGCATAAACATCATTTACAAATAATTGGTATTAGATATAAGGGTGATTGGTTCTAGGTCAAGTGGGAGATTGTTAATATAAAGATGCCCTAAAGACAATTGATTGTAATGGCATAGATACTACATATCTTGGCTTACTTAATAAAACATGATGTTTTAGCTTCTTTATCAATTTAATTTTAAACATATGTATATGTTTGATATATTACACTATATTGGATAAAATTCTTAAAATATAATTATGTATAAATAAATTACAATTGAGATTGTAATTATGAGATAATTTGTACATATAGTTATCTTTCTAAATATTAGTGGTTATTGAATAATTGCAAAAATAGAATATCAATTATTCATGAGTAAAACAACATAGGTTATGTCATGTTCTTTTGGAAGAATTCAATGACTCCACACACTGTTTGATATAGAGATATCTGGACAAACATATAGATACATGTTATGGAATATAAGACTAGATTGGCCATGTGTCAATAGACATCTCATGTGAAAGGTGGTTGTTGCTATAAATTTCGCAAGTGCATGGTGTAGTTGTAGCTAGTACCGGCAAATACGAGTCGATCCCATAGGAAAGTTATATTAATTACCAGGATCTTTACAACTCAACTATCCAAATCAATGAAAGAGAGCAATAAAGAAGAGAGAAATAAAGAAGAGAAGGAAGTAAAAGAAGTAAATAAAAAAGTAATTCAAGAAAATACTAGATGCAAAAGACCTAGAATTAGAACTCACCTCACCTATGATTCTTGACAAATAACATGAAATTTTCTTATTATAATTATTCAAATAATTGGGGCTAATTTGGCCTAAATTAATTGCTAGCCTCTTTCGAGGTCTAATAATCATACCTAATTTAATCTAATACCTACTTTCGTGGATTAAATTAAACTTCAGCCCTTTCAGTTCTATGCTAATCAGTTGGATCCTAAGAGATTCCTATCTACTTTCGTGACTAAGATTTCCTTATTTGATTATTAGGATTCCGGTAACAATCTTCACCTTTCGGTCCCTCAGTTATTCACCTAAGATTAAATAATAAGTTGATCAGGCAAATTATCTTATGCATGCATAATAATCAATCCAATTAGGCTAAATAATTATAATAAGGATTTTGCTCAAATAATTGCCTAAGAACTCATAGGTGGGTTAATCCCAATCCTAGAGTAAGAATCTACTCATGCATGATTGAAATAACCAAAACAAATAATAAAAAGTAAATCATGATTAAAGAATGCAAGATCAAGAATACAGATGCAAGGAAAAAGCAAGAATAAAGAAAAGATGCAATAACTTAAAGAAAATAAAGAAAGAAAACAAGATTAATAAAGAAAGATGAACAAACATGCAATAGAATGAATGAATGCAAGAAAGCATAATATTAAAGAGATGTAGAGAAAGCAAAATAGATGAATGTAAAAGATGCAAATAAAAGAAAATAGTAGTAAAAGAAGAAGAAGAATATAAAAGAATTAAAAACAAGAACCATAATAATGCAAACCTTCAAATTTGGAAAAAGAAGAAAACTTAAAAGAACTATATGAAAGGAAACCTAAAGCAAAAGAAGAGAGAACTAGCCTAAGAGATCTAAAGAATACATAATGTAAAACTAATTACAAAAGGCCTTATTTATAGCCTTTTTATGCATTCACCACGGCTGGGTTCCACAACACGGGCTAGGTGCGCTTCATGAGAAAGGATTTATCAGTTTGGCCACGTCGTCGTGTTGTGTAACACGGCCGTGTTATGTGATTTCCCTTTGATTTTCTTCACCATTTTTTACCAGACTTATTCTAGACTCTAGCATGGCCTGGCCATGCTCTGGGTTTGATTGTCCAATTCCTTTGCAATTTACTTCCGAAACTCCTTGAACCACCTAACACGGCTTGGCCGTGTTCCATGGCACGGCCGTACTAGGTGTTTTCTTCAAATTTTCCTTTGTTTTTGCTTGTTTCTTCCTTACATTCTTCTTGTATCCTTTCCTTGATTCAAATATATCTTCATTCTTCAAGTTTCCTTCTTCTTTTTAAGTCTTTTCATCATCCTACATGAAAAATGCAAACCAAGAGTAGTATCTAGGATAAAATATAAAAGTAAGGCAAAAACATTAAGAAAATCTAAAATACTATTAATAAAATGAACTAAAACTATCTTATTTTCATGTAATTTTTCCCATTTATCAACTCCCCCATGCTTAAACATTTGCTTGTCCTCATGTAAATTATCACTATTCTCATCAAAAAGGGAAAATTCAGACTTTCAAGAAAGACAATTAATTTCTCATCCAATCAGTAAGATATCAATAAAATCAAGAATAAACATCCTTTGATTAGTCTTTCCTATCTAACATTGAACCTCTAATCTTCAACTTCTTTTTGTTTATTCAATTTTTTATTTACATAAATTAGGATGACTCTTAAAGCACTCAAGTGAATTCCTCATCCTTCAGATCTCCCTAACCTTACTTCTTTTGTTTTTTTTATAGTGAGTGCATTTTATGCTCCATCTCACTTAGGGAATTTTTCTCCCTTTTTTTATTTTATTATATTTTTTATTTATATATATATATATATTTTCAAGGTTCTAGGTACTCATACCAAAGGCCTTTTTGGAACCTGAAGGGTTGGTACTCAGAGCAAAGACCTTTTTGGGCACAC
>JANHAO010009505.1:0-18325 GCA_026873985.1 Saraca asoca
AAAGAATTCAAGAAGCCCAAAAAAATTACAAAATATTTCAGTTCTTTTCCCCTGATATCACAAGTCAAAATCATGTGAAACCATAAATATACCTTGAGCTTCTTCTTTCAACTGATCAATCTCTTCAATAGCTTTTTCAGCTGCTAACTTTGCTTCAGCCTCTTTCTTTTGCACCTGTTTTAAATCATGTTCTAAAGAACTTAATGAAGATTCCAGTTCTGTTATTCGTGAGCTCATGTCCCGATTTTTCTCATACTCCAGCCTGGAGAAATTTATAAAAGAATTAATAAATTTACCAGTCAATTACTTCAAGAACAACTAACTTACAGATGAATAAGGGCAGAAATTTTAAAGCTTCAAAATATGTATCTCTGATTTCGTCCTTTCTTTTTGGAACTCATGGAGATACTCAGAAAGCAAAATGTCAAGGAGGGGATCAAGTATGAAAAAAGTTTTAGCAACTGAAAACATTCCATATGCACCTAAAATGTATTCAATGTTATGTATTGCTGCATAAAAAATAAAAAATAAAAAAGTTGTTTTACTAATATTGATGCAGGCAAGACAATTAGAAAATGTTTATGCAAAATGACAGCTGTTGCCATTCATCACAAGATTGCTACAAAAGATAGAATTTCTGATTCAAAAGAGCACTTAAAATTACAGCTATTGCGTTCTCCTTCCCAACTAAATATAGAGCCACACTGATGACTTTGTTTTGCTGTGCTCATTTTGAACTAAGCATCTTGCATGATCACAGGTGTTACGTGTATTAATACACCCATGACCCACACGTGCACACAGCCACACAGATGAACATATATGCAAAGACTTTCAATATGTATATGTATGTATGCAATTTAGGTGGCTACATGGAGAGATTAGGTAAAAAGAGAAGAAATGCCGTACTGATATTTTAATTTAGAAAGCTGGCTACTCAAGTTTAGCCTCTCCTCTGCTACATTTTGAGCAGCCTTAAGTTGGTTTTCTTCATACTCACGGATATTGGCCACCCCAACTGACTTGCTGAAGTCTTTGTATATCCGATCAGTAATTTCATTGATCCTCTTCTCCAGCTTACGTATTTCTGCATTCCTCTTGTCAACAGCATTGTTTAACTGCAAAGAATAAACACCAAAGTAATCAGTTACATATTCAAACATGCTACTGATACAACTAAGAAGTAAATCATTTTCAATTTCACCTTCTGGAGTTCTGGACTGATACGTTCGATTTCTTCTTGGATAATTCCTTTTTCTTTCCTCAAATGTGAAAGTTTGTCTTCAATGCTTCGCTGGTCAAATTAAAAATATAGATATATTCCAAAAAATATTAAACGGGAACATTGATATATTCCAATGAAAAGAAAAAAGGACCAGATCTACAACCCATAATCTGCATAATCAGCGGGCAAAATGGATAAGTTAATCATGGGTCACTCTTCTCATAAGTACCTTCTCAATCTCAGCATACTGAATCTTCTTTTCGAGGCCACTAATTTTTCCAGATGCTTCAGACTCCTTAAGATGCATCTCTCTTATTGATCCTAGCTCTTCCAACTCTGATTCATATTGTTCTTTCTTTTTCATAAGTCCTGGAGAACATGGTTAGTGTTAGGCAATTAGGGTAAAAAGACTTTAAATAAAAAATTAACAAAAGAAAAACCTTCAATTCTACCTTCAATTTTTTTGTCATCCCACTGTTTTGACCTAGCCTCCATTCCACCGCTAGTGCCACCAGTCATTGTGCCAGACTTGGTAAGCAGAATTCCATCCACAGTTACAACTAAATATTGTGCACAAGACAAAGTTTAATATTTTTCCTTCCTAATGAGTATAACTGTATTAAGAGACACCAGAAGCGCATCACATATGCACATGAATTCAGTAGGCAATCTTAAAGAAAAAGAAACATCAATAGAAAACAAATTCAAATTCTGTGTAATATCATAGAGTCAAGGCAAAAACTAAACTTTGAGCCTTGCCTGCAGAGAATGGACAAGAGGAAAGCAATGTCTCAATGGCAAAATTTAACTTTTTAGAAAATTCATTACAAGGAATGAGTGAGATAAGGAAAAAGGGGCAAGGTATGCTCCTACAAGAAGAAAACAAACTATGAAAGCAAGAAAAATACAATAGTACTAAAAGACGAATCTCATTTCCCTTGACAGGTCTGCAAGGAAATAATAGGTTGAAGGAAGATATTTGGCAATATTTTATAATATCATCACAGTACAAAGATACAAATACATGTAAAAAACAGCAATAAAGGTAGCATCATAATTACCTTTGAACCTCTCACCACTCCAGCTCAAAAATTTGGCTTCCTCGAGATCATCACAAACAAGAGTATTCCCAACGGCAAAGAGAATTGCCTTCTCCAAGGCAGGATCAAACTTGCACGAGTTAAGTTGAAAAGCTTACGATAATTTTTACAGTTTTATTACAAGCATATAATTTACTGATCAATGAAAAAATATCAGAAAAACCAGACTCCAAAATGGATTGCACCAACAGAGAGAGACAGAAGAAAAAATACAGTTCTGATTAATGAATGCATAGTTTCTATCAAAAAAATTAATGAAGGAATATTTGCCTTCACCTAGTGAAGTCTAAATAGGGATGAAATTCACAGCAGATACCCAAGACCAAGAGTTGTAATAATTGATAGAAGGTAAATTTGAAAACAAAATTCTCATATTACAAATAATTCAAATAACTAAAACAGAAACTCTTTTCAAATATTGTTGCAAGCAGGATTTTCAATGCAGCCATTAGTCAAAAAGGATATTGAATGACATCAAAAACCAGTTTTGCAGTACCACCCAATGTTCGCAATCTTTCAATTATTGGCTTCACACGAACTGATTGCAGAGGAATAAATGTCTGAGGAGGAAGCCTTTGTTCTTTCAAATACTGTATAGAAGCAAAGGTATCAATGTACTTGTAGATCAATAACATAAAAAACATGGATTCAATGAATCTTATTGTGTAAATTAAAAGAGGGAATTTGACATTCTTTCAAGCATAAACAGTCTTCAGCATCCACAATATCTTGCCATAATGTACATTTCAGCAAGCATCTACAATTTTCCCACAACCTAATTACACCCAGTGCAATATACAGCATTTATATGAAAATTAACCTACATAGTTCATCCCCCAGAAAAATGAACAACTGTACCTTGGCCTATTATTAACCCAGCAAATGAAACAACCAATAAAAAAGCTAAACCTAAACCAATCCGTAAACAAACTTGCATTCTGTCAGCAGTTCCTCACTTATCTGTCATTTCAGATGAAGATGCCTCCCACAGGCCAATATAACTTACAAGTGCTATAAAATACAGTTTTTTCCATCATTCACCCACATATTCTTCATACATTGCCCATGTAAGCACAGAAGGACAAATATATGCTAAAATCAACAAATCAAAATGAACCAGAAGAATTTCCCAATCTAGAACTGGGGTCTAAGAGTGATCCAAAAACTCCTATGAATCAGGACAGCAAGCAGCACCCTTTCATAGAGCTAATACAAGATTACACACCATGTTATTGCATTTCTTCCTCCAAGAAAATGAGAACACCGCAAGAAAGGTAAGTCTTTTAGTATTTGAATAGAAAATCAAAAGCATCAGTAGTAAAAAAGAAACTGCCAATTCTATAAGTTATTTAAAGTAGCCATTCAAGAAGACAATCACCAAAAAATAGTTTATATAAAATAAAAACAAGCAAAATTTGGGCATAACAACAGATGGGAAATTCACATCAGCACCTTGATGCACTCCTTTCCAGTCTTTTCATCCTCAACTACAACCGCATCCATGAATTTACCCATGGCAACAGTCACAGCTAGATTATACTTCTTCTGTGTCGGCCTACAAAGATCAGTCATACGACCATGGACACCTTGAAACAGGCGTTTCAGTGTCTCCACTGCCTGAGACAATCTGGCATCTCTCTCATTTTCATATCTATCAGCCTTCAATTCTCGTAGTTGATTCTCTATTTCAGCAATTTTTGACTTCAAATTTTCACATTTTTTCCTACAGACCAAAAGTACCATGGATTTTATCAAGGTTCAGAAATTTACCACAAGTATAATAAATAACAACAACTAACATTTCACAAGACATAGAGGCACAGCCAACTCCACACACCCCCCCCCAAAAAAAAAATAAATAAATAAATGAACAAAAGAATAGAATGACAAGTTCATTTACCTTGAACTTCGGTGTTTGTCCTGCATCTCTCGCAATTGTTTAGTCAAGTTTGTGACCTCATCTCTCTGTTTTCCAAAACTATCAACAATTTTTTTCAGCCTTGATCGCATCTGTTCCTCTTGCGAATTTAGTTCAGACTCCCTGTTCTTTAACTGTTGAAAATTTTCTTCCAAATTTTTCTGAGCTTCAATGTCAGCATGTTGTTGCCTATCCAGAACCTCTTTCTCATCTGTAAGCTTTGCGGTTTTCATGCCAGCTTCCTCTTTGCTGTAATGGCAACATTTTCATTACAAAATAAAAGTTAATGAACAGAAAGTTATATGCAGGATAAATAGCATTGACTGAATCTCTATGTTCATCAGGTTGAATGGGAGAAGAGCACAGAGAGGAATGACAGCACTGATGGGATTGGTACACAACTGAGTATAAGTATTTTTGTTTCTAGTCAGAAGGTTCCAATTCATAGCATCTCAAATTGCTATTTTCAAGCAATTGATCGCTCAAGAAAAATATCATATACATGCAACATAATCTGTCAGATCCTTGTTAAAAATTTGCAGAATGAAAGAGATGCAATTCCATGTTCCAATCGATGAAACAGGTGAAACCAGAACGCTGAAGCACTATAGATATTACTGATGAATTGTACTCTAGAGCCAGAAACAACCACAAAAGACAATATTTGAATCTCATCTCTCCCTTTACTTTCTTATATTAATTAACCATACAACTCTAGCATACAAGACAGAGCACAATGGAAACAATATCCAAGGTTTGACTGACCCTAGTATTACTAAGAATCCTAACTTACGCAAGTTATCTCCAAAATTTAGCACAACCAAATAACATAAACCCTAAAATTTTACTGGTAAAATAATGTGTGAGCAGTAGCCCGGAAGTCAAGTGCAATCCAAACCTCAACATGGATAAAATGTATTCTTCAGTGTTAATTCCCCCCCCCCCCCCAAACAAAAAAAAAAGCAAGTAAAGAAATAATTGACTGACAAACAACCAATCTTATCCTTACATTCGAAAATATTCCTCCAAGTTACTGCCATCTAACTTTAGTTGATCACCAACATCATCACCCTTTTTATGTACATCTTCCAGTTTTGCTGTCAGGTCCTTTATGCCCCTCTGTAGCTCAGTTATAACATCGGCATGCTTCCTCCGTTCTTCTCTTTTTCTATCAAGCTCCTTCTTCCCTTTTTTAATTTTGGAATTTATACGAGACATTTCCTCCTTCAACTTCAGAAGCTCAGGTTGCTGAAGGCAGGAAAGAGTATCAGAAAAATAATTCCATAAACTTCTTAATGAGCATTAAGAGATTAATGAATACAGTTGATGAGAATCAAACATAAGAAGATGATTTAAAATTAAATGAAGGTACTGAAGAAGAAGAACTATTCATGCTGACTTATGGCCAATGGCCATTAAAAAAATCTACTTTGCTTGTAAAAGAAACTCTACATCATTGCATAATGATTTTTGACAGAAACTAATAAAACCACAGATTAATAAGTTCAGCAAGCCTCAAGCCAACATTCTTCACAAAAATCCTATCCTTATCATGTCTACACATGTGATATTTCATCCATGTTCTCTTTAATTCTTCTGCTGGCATTTTCTCACATTCTGCAATGGGCCACCTTCCATCTCTGCAATTTGTATTGATGAACAATTCAAGATGGTCTTTCTTTCCTCTTATATGTAATCAGATCCCCGGACATACTGCGAAAATCCTCCATTCCCTCATGCTACAAGCCTACCACATGCACCTTAGTATCCTCATTTCCCATAACCACAACTATTTAGAAGTCTTCAACCAGTCCAACACTCCAATATTCATTTTATTCGGACCATTTACAAAAGCAACAAAATTCAAAGAGTAAATATAGAATCAAATTATGCAACAAGCACAACTGGTGAGGTTAAGACTACACAATTACCACAACAACTCCGCAACCCTGCCCCATAATAGAGGGTAAAAGAATCGAAGGAACTCACATTTTTCTCAAGTTTGTGCCTTCTCTCAGCAATCCTCTTTTCACACTGTGCAACCTCTTTCAGATATTTTGCCTGTTCTTTCTTTTTTTTGCTTGCTTCACTTTCAAAACTTTCTAGTTCTTCCATGACACCTTCACGACTTTTTTTCTCATCCTCAAGATCCTCTGTTGTTTTAGCAACATCTTTTTCAATATTGAACAACTGCCACAAAAAATGCTCTTTCTTCAAAGATTTCTGCAAGGAAACAAATAAATAGTTGAGGAACTTCATCAGAAGAAGTCTGTTTAAGATTTGTAAGAGAAAATGCATGATAAAATTTCTGCACAGACATCCTAATTGAAGCTGAAATTGCTTTCCAACAATTTGCATACAGATCTGTATGAAGAGCATCAAAAAGTGCACCTACACAAATGTAAAAAATCCAAAATGCATACCACGATAACAAAGTATCATAAAAAAATGCTAAACCTGCACATATTTACACCGGACCAAATACCTTACCGCCTCATGGCTAAAGAGAAAATATGAGATAGAGCCTCTCAAGGCATAGTCAAGAAATGGAGATACATCAAACCAGAATAGGCCCAATAGACCCATCAGACCCAAGTCAACATTTGCATTAATAAAGCACATAACAGAAGCTAATCTTGTATAGATATGCACACATAACATACTGGCATGAACATAAATTGAAACAGAGATTCTTACCAGTTGATCCTGCAAGCGGAGATGTTTCTCTGCTTCTTCCTTTTGTTCCTTCTTTTGCTTTCTCTCCATAACTATTGTTTTTTTCTTCTGATAAACCAGTGCTGATTTTTCTTCCGCACTGGCCTTTTCTTCTTCAAATTGCTCATAATCTCTCTTGAGCTCATCAGAGCCAGATATCTGCTCAAGTAGGGCAGTAAGCTCTTTCGGATTTTTGGAGGCAATGGATTCCACATCACCCTACATAAGAAAGGGGATTGATCAATATGAGTAAGTACTGCTGTCCAGGAATCCCAATCATCCCAGCCACCATATGAGATGCAGAATGTTCAGGGCAAATAGAAGCTTATCTTAAACATAGAAAGAAATCCCAATCCAGTATGCTTTAGATCCAAGCAATAATTTTTTTATCAAAAAATAAAACTATATAAATAGAGAATAGATTACATAACAAGAGGATAAGGAATCCTCAAAGAAAAGGAAAAATAATTAGGAAAACATTTCTGCCCAATTTCTATGCAAGTCTAACAGACTGGACACTAGATTGGGCCTGATTCCTAAATACTCTAGCATTTCTTTTCAACCAGATGCACCATGTGACAGCAAACTGGGCACAATCCCAAGACTCACATGAAATAGTTTATATGGCTGTAGCTCTCATATTTCACCTTGCAATCATTTAGCCAAACCAAGAACTGAACGAAGAGATCATGTCAGTGTGCCTTGTGAAATACAAAATGGGGTTAAAGAAAAATACCACTCAATCCATAATAATTTCAAAGTTCCAATTTTCAAGTGGCCCCTGATTTATAATTGAGGTTTATCATATTATTCACAAATTTATTCTCAGTCAAATAAAAATACGGAAAAATAATCATGGTAAGAACTAATAACATAACAAACGAGCAGAGATTTCTATGCACAGCTTGTTAAGTGACTGAAAATTTGTTATCATACTCATATGTCCAAGTAAAAATGCATAAAAGAGGAGTTCCCTTAGGCAGCCAGCGACGTCATAGTCATGCACTTGCAATACCAAAAACTTTAAATTATAAATCCACAACCTGAAACACCAAGAAATTTCGCGCCTTGACAAGAATTCCAAGCGACTTCAGTTTAGCATTATAAACATCCCACGTTACAACGCTCCCGTCAATCCGGTACTCGCTTCCGCCGGAACTAGTGATGGTCCTCGTGAACTGGATCTCGGTTCCATTTCCCAACTGATATACCAACCGAACGAAGGCCTTGCGTCCCTTCTGCTCCTTCTCCTTGTCGTCATATGCATAGATTAAGTCCTTCAGTTGAGCCCCACGTAGCTGACCCGTCCTTACGCCAAGCACAAAGCTAATGGCATCCATGAGATTCGACTTGCCAGCACCATTGGGGCCAATAATTGCAGTGAAGTCGTAGAAAGGACCTATTAACTGAAAACCCTTGTAGGACTTAAAATTCTCCATCTCTAGACGATGGATTTTTCCTGGAGAAATTAGGGACGGCATGATTGGGGTTGTGAAACCCTAGATTGAGCACAACACTTGGCTCTATGCTGAAAGGAAGTGGAAGCAGAAACTCACTGGGGTTTTAGATTATCAACTATGGTGGAAAACTAAGGGATATAATATGTTTGTAAGAGAAGAAAACAGTAAAAATTTTCCGCTAAATGGAGAGAGAATGGTGCTTCGGATTTTCAAAGGATGAGTGGGTGGGAGTCGACAATTGAAGGGAGGGAATTTTAGGAGAATTTAGCGATATGTTGGATATTCGTGCTCCCAAAATGCAAAATGCTGGCTAGTGAGCAGGGGTGAAAGGACTGGGTACACGGATAAAATTCATTGTAAACATAACGCTTTTAATGACGATCGGAATCCTCCCAACAATTGAATTTATTATAGTATTGATTTAGAAACACTTGATTGTAATATTAATTTAATTATCGCACTTGTAAATATATTTGATTGTATTTTTAATAAGTCTAATTAAGTAAAAAATTATTTAATTTTTTTAATCATAATTATACTAAATAATTTTTTTAATCATAATTATAAGAAAAATATTAAGATTTATATTCATATTATTTTTATTTTTTTATCATTGTCCATATTTTAACAAGGACAAAAGTTCTCATGCTCTCTTTTTATTGATTATACCTTTTAATAATTTAATATTAAAAAATAATTTTTATATAAATAAAAATAAATTATATATAAATAATTATCAAAAAATATTATCAAATATAAAATAAATTTTATATAATCAATTATTTCATCATTATATCATATTAGTTTTTAAAATTTTTTAATATTTAATTATCAATTATAAATATTAAATTTGATTAAATTAAAAATTATTTTAAATAATTTTTATTTTAATTAATATTATAGAAAGAGAGATATTTAAATATATACTCATATTGTCTTCCTTCTCTCTTCTTTTGTCAGTATTATTCTTATCAATAAAAATTTTTATTACTTTCTATTTCTTCAATGTACTTTTTGATAATTTAATACTAAATAATTTTTCTATACATAATTCAAACAAAAATAGATTATGTATATAATTAATTATCAAATGATATTCCAGATATAAAATAGATTTTTTATAATCAATTATTTAAAAATAAATTATTAATAATATTTATAATCAATTAACCTATCATTGTAACAAAGGAATCATAATTGATTATTTATAATAAATTTTGAAATGATTGGTTATATAAAATTTATTTTATGTTTGATGATAAAATTTAATAATAAATTAAACATAATTTATCCTTATTTGAATAAAATATAAAAAGATTTATTTTTTAGTATTAATTTATTGAAAAAGAAAATAAAAGAACAAAGAAATAAAGTTTTTGTTATTATTGTTATAATAAAGGTAAAAGATAAGAAAAATGAGATTAATATAAATACAAATATTAATGTTTCTCTATCACAACCTAAAACTCTGGCTATGATCGACTTGAATATATACCCTTTTGTTAATAATCACCAGCCTTTTGTCACTTATTCCATTTATAGTCATCTTAGTTTTTCTTAATTAGATTCACTTAAACAAAACAACTTTTCGCTATTCAAAAGACCTAGAAGTCATTCCTTAAACTACTTTAGACCCTTCCCAAAAACAAGGCAATCAAAAGAAATTAGATCAACTTATGTCTTATCATAAATTTCAAAAGCATAAATTAATATAATTAAACCCAGTAGCACTTCTATTTATCAGTTTTTTCTATAAAAAAAAAAAAAAAAAGGTCAACAAAATACAAGGTATGATACTAAACATTTATAGGTCAAACCATCCATCATGAGAAGAACATTGACCAACTCCATAGGAATGATTTCAACCTTGTGGAGTACCTCACATCCTGCTAAATTTAAGATGATAATGTAATGTATTTTAATTTGACAAGTTCCTAGGGGATTAGACTCTGTGGTGGTGAAGACATCAATGGTAACTTCCATTAAATCATTATCCATTCTTACTTCTTTATGGAAGGGTTAGCAACAATGTCTTGAAGATCTGAAAAAAAAAAATTCACAGAAGAATGAGTCTAGGGCTTAGATAATATGTATCAAACTTATGAATTTATCCAACAATACAATATATATATATATATATAAATGCATCCATACTATAACCCGATAATCATCTCTCATACAATTTTTATAAGCAAATATTAAGTTCAGAGACTTACCTTTGAAGGGAATCACATCATATTATCCTTAACATATTATACTAAATCAGGGCTCTCATAGTCGTATGCTGCCATCCTTACACATTATGTATTTCAATCTCGTAATATCATATTTTAGTATTCCATATGATAAAAAGGCAAATAAAAGCAAATACATAGCAATAACTATACACCCTCTTGTTACTTCGATCTAGTCTTATCCCTCATGCCAACTATTTCCCTTTAAACTAACCTTATTCTACTCATCAATGTTAGAACACACAAATTTAAGATCTAATTCATTATTCCATCACATCCTAACATTCACATTACAAACCTCATAAGAGCTTTCAAGTACTCAATAATATCATTCTTATAACAAATACATCATCAAGTTTACATTATTGCATTTTCATCATCATTCATGATATTGCATATCATTCTAAATCTCCTGAAAATTATTAAACATTAAACAATATTATTCTCACAATAATTATATCATAACATTCTCATTCAATCACAATTCTAGCTATATGAGTTATGTTCTATTGCATATGCACCATATATTCTTTGTTTCATCATCACATAACTACTAAGATTACTTTCATATTAGTAATGTATAACTAAACATTAAATTCAATGATATTAGATTATAAATTACTTATTTAAGATTTCTTAATTATTATACTCTATTTAGTAAGGTTTATATAAAATTAAACCAAGGAAATAGGAAATATTTTATAGAGACATGGAATTGCGTTAAAAAAATATGAAAACTTCTGAAGATGCAATCAAAATTGCAAGTAGGATCATTAAAGAAATATGAGTACAATTGCGATTAGAATTGGGAAGTTTAGTTGAGAAAGATTCAATTCGAATCGAGAAAATTTAGTTGAAAATGCAAGTCTACTCACTAAAATGTGCAACCTTTCAGAAAGTCTAAATGCAAACACGATCAGAATCGAGAAACAAGGTAGGAAGAATCAATTCAAATCTCATAAATCTAGTTAAAATTTCAATTCGAATAAGAACAAAATTGCTAGATTTCTATAAGCATGAACATGGGTTTAGTTCAAAAAGCTACAATTCAACTAACAAGAGCAGGAATTGCATGACAATAGTAGAAAAATAGGGGAAACAACTTTTAATTCTATACTACATCATAAGAGCTCAACACAACATGTTTTAAGAGTTTAAACAAACATGAAACTTTACTATTCCAACAAAAAACTAGTCATTATATCAGTCAATTCATTTAGTCTCAAGATTTGCCACACAAACACCCAAAAAAAATGTCAACATACACCAGTAATCAATAGATCACAAATAATAAACACACTATAATTCACAAGAATTGTAAGAATTACTCACATATGAAATGGAAACACATGATCACTACTGAACCCACCAAAAATCTTCAATATTCTTCATAAACAAAAAAAAAACATATTAGCTTCTTAGCTATTTTAATGTTTTATTTTCAGAAAACAATTATATACCATTTGTTTATGGTTCCATTACAAAGAAACAAGCTAAACATACAAGATTTAAACTCTAAAACTTCAAAAAAATTGCATGGGTTCTCAAAGTGAACAATAATGTGAATAGTGACTATAAACTTCAATAATTCAGATCTCACATTATGCTTAGTAAATCAATATGATTTTGATGTCAAATTGAAGAGGAAGGAGAGAGGATTTAGCTATAAAATTAAGAGAAAATAATAAGAAGAGAAGAAGGACTTACATGAAGAGAGAAAGTGAGTGTAATGAAAGAAGCTATAAGCTTGGAGAAAATTGCATAGGTTGCAACGCAACCAATTTTTGGTTAAAAGAAGAAAAGGAAGTCAGTTAAAGAAAAGGGTAAAATGGGAAAAAAGGAAGTCAACCTTTTGCCTATGACCTTCCCTTACTATTTTCTTATTTTGTCTTTAGCTTTGATTCTAAAACTAATGTACTTATCACTTGCCAGTAGCCATGAAATTCTAATGCAAATTAGTTAAATTAAATACCTTCATAACGGCTATAAATTTATGATTGCTGGGCACCCATAGCCCTAGTTTTAATCTATCTGAAGTTTTCTGCAAAATTAAATTTCAAAAATATAAATTTTGTTCCTTGAGCATTCACAGTGACAATTTCGATCTCAGGAGAATTTCTAAAATTTATATAATTTATTTCTACTATATCTAAGCTTTTTGTAGCTTAAGATTTATAATTTCAAAGTTCTCAAAAAAATTTCTAAATTTACCTTTTTGAGTTTTTTTTCCCAAAAAACCATTTTATTGCTAAAATAATTTCTTTTATCCTTTTTTCTGAAAAAAAAATAGAATATTATAACTCTCCCTTCCTTAAAAGAATTTGTCTTTGAATTCTAAAAAATGACAATAAGTTAGTTAAAAAGAACTAGTGATTATAAGTACCACCTTATATTAAGTGATTACAATTGTATATCAGCTTCCATTTCCCATATGGCTTCTCATTCATCATGTTGCCCCCATAACAATTTGACCACAGGAACTTCTTTTGATCTTAATTTCTGAATTTTAGTCAAGAATAGTTTTTAGTTGTTCCTCATATGTCAGTTTGGTATCCAGCTAAATTGGTTCTTCCCTGATAACATAAGACTCATTTGAAACATATTTTCTTAGCATGGAAACATGGAATACTAGATGGATTCCTTGCATTTTGGTTGGCAAGTCTAATTGATATGCTACTACTCCTATAAGTTTGATTATCCTAAATGGTCCAATATACCATGGCATCAACTTTCCCCCTTTTTTTTTCCAAAACACATGACTCCTTTCACAGGGGACACTTTAAGGAACAATCGCTCATTAACATTGAATTCTAATTCCCTTTCTTCTTTTATTTAGGTACAATTTTTGTTGGTCCTGAGCTAGCTTCATTGGGTCTCGGATCATTCATACCTTTTCAATAGCATTTGTCATAAGATTCGATCCTAGCAACTTTGATTCTCCAAGCTCAAACCACCCTACCAGAGATCTACATCTCTGCCTATACAATGCTTCACATAATGCCATTTGGATTCTAGATTGATAACTATTATTGTAAACAAATTCAATAAGTGACAAATATTTTCCCAATTCCCTTCAAATTCCATCAAAAAAGCTCGAAGCATATCTTCCAAAATCTGAATTATTCATTCTAACTAACCATCTATTTACAGATGAAAGGCTGTGCTAAACTGCAACTGAGTACCCAACGCTCACTAAAACGATTGCTAGTAGTGAGAAGTAAATTGGGTATTATGATCTAAAATAATCGTCAATGGCACACCATGTGAAACTACTCGATCAAGATACACTTACGCATATTGAATGGTCGAGTAAGGTCATCTTGACTAGTAAGAAATGAGTTGATTTAGTTAAGCAATCAATAATAACCCAAATTGAATAATAACCTTTTTGGCAACTTCAGCAATCCAACTAAGAAATCCATTGTTATGTTCTCCCATTTCCATTTTGGTATTTTAATAGATTGGCGCGATCTTGTTGGACGCTGATGCTTAACTTTCACCTGTTAACATATTAGGCATTTAGTTACATATTCAAGCATATCCTATTTTATGCCTTCCTACCATAATATATTTTTCAGATTATGATACATCTTAGACACTCTCAGGTGTATTGTATATGATGAATATGTGCTTGGTATAGAAAATCATGGCGAGTATTTGAAGGAACCCATAATCATCCTTCCTTTTTAAGCATTCTTGACTCATTGACAGTGAAATTGGAGTCTAGTTCCATTTTTGCTCTTTATTAAGAATTGCATATTGTGGATCTTACTTTTTAGCTTCCTTAATACAATCAACTATTACCAATTGTACCATCATATGGGCTACAATTAAAGTTCGGTTTGAAACTTTTAATTACACACCAATCTTCTCAAATTTCAGGTAGAAACACATTAACTTTTCTTCTTCATAAAAAAAGATGAGCTAAACTACTTACTGACTTGCAACACAGTGCATTTGCCATTACATTTGCTTTGCTTGGATGATACATATCAAACAATTATAATCCTTCACCAACTTCATCCATCTTCATTGTTGAATATTAAGATCTTTTTGCTTAAAAATGTACTTTAAGCTTTTGTGGTCCGTATAAATCTCATATATTTCTCCGTACAGATAGTGCCTCAACATTTTTAAAGCAAAAACAACCACTTCCATTTTCAGATTATGAGTAAGGTAATTCTACCTATGTTTCTTCAATTATCATGATGTATATGCAATTACTCTTCCATTTTGCATCAATACGCTCTCAAGCCTAATTCATGAGGCATTGTAATATACTATGTAGCCATTTGATCTAGATGGTAATGCCAATACCAGGGCTATTTTCAAACTTCTTTTTAATTTTTGGAAGCTTTCTTCGCATATAAAGGTCCATTCAAATCGAACTCCCCTTTGAGCAAGTTTAGTCAATGGTGCAAAGATCTTAGAAAAATCTTTGATAAATTTCTTGTAGTACCCGACTAGTCCTAGAAAACTGCAAACTTAAGTGACTATCATAGGTCTAGACCAATTCTCTACGGCTTCTATTTTCTGAGGATTAACTTGTATTCCCTCTTATGACATAACATGTCTAAGAAACTTGACACTGGTCACCCAAAATTTGCACTTGGAGAATTTCACATAAAGTTTATGGTCTTGTAAAGTTTACAATACTATTCATATGTGCTGATTATGCTCTTCCTCACTTTTGGAGTAAACCATTATATCATCAATAAACATAATCACAAACTTATCCAAAAATGGTTCAAAAATTTAGTTCATTAGGTCCATGAAAGTAACTGGGGTGTTCATCAATCCAAATGACATTATGAGAAATTCTTAATGCCCATATCATGTATGAAAAGTAGTTTTAAGTATATCTTCTTTACGAATCTTCAACTGATGGTTTCCCAATCTCAAGTTAATTTTTGAGAAATATTTCACTAATTACAATTGGTCAAACAAATCATCGATATGAAGGAGGGGATATTTATTCCTAATGGTTACCTTATTTAGTTTACGACAATCGATACATAAGGGTAATGATCCATCTTTCTTTTTCACAAAAAGTATGGGTGCTCTCTATAGTGAAACACTTGAACAGATGAAACCTTTATATTAACTCTTGTAGCTAAATTTTCAATTCTTTCAATTCCATTAGCATCATTTGATAAAGAGGAATGGAGATAGATTTAGTGCCAAGTATCAACTTAATAGTGAATTCGATTTCCCGATCTAGTGGTAATCTAGGTAACTTATTAGGAAACACATCGAGAAACTCTCATATTATCAAAACTTCATTTAGGTTTGGAGTAAACAGATTTAAGTCTTGTACCACAGTGAAATAAGCTATGCAAGCCTTATTCAAAAATTTCCAAGCTCGCATGCTTGAAATTAACCTAACTATCTCAATTACCCATTTTCCTTGAAAAACTTCATGAAAGGAATCATCTATATGGAACCTAACCTTCTTATCAAAGTAATCCATGCATGCATGATGTTCAGAAAGTCAATCCATTCCAAAAATTACATCGTAATCAATTATATCTAACATAACTAGATTTGCAAATAGCTGTTTGTCTCCTATTATTATAACACTCTAATTAGACAATCAGTTTGAGTGGTCTTGCCAACGAAGGTTATTACTACCAATGGTATTTACATCTGTTCACCAGATTCATTTAATAAAACAACAAATTTCTTTGCAATAAAAGAATAAATAGCACCAGGGTCAAACAATACCCAAGCTTATAAATCATGTACTTTCAAAATACCTAAGACTACTATATTTGATGCTTAGACCTCCTGTTTAGTAAGTTTATAAACTTATGTCATGGCTTCATTGGTGTTTCTCCTATGATTAGCTCGCTCATTATTTCTACCAAAGGTTGTTAGTGCTCTTATTGAGGTTGCAAATTGTGTTGCTAGCTAGTTTTGAGATTTAGCTTGATAATTTGTACCATATCCCAAGGCACTTACATTCATAGGGCATTCATTTACCCTGTGCCTTGGTTGACCACATTGGAAACACCTTATCAAGTTCTTCCTACAAAATTCATAATGGCTTGTATTACAAATTTTGAATTGTGGAATGTTAGCATTAAAATTTTCCTGATTCTAAGGTATACTCCTTCCATGGTATGGAGTAAAAGTAGTTGAAATAGATTGACCTCCTGTGCTTCTTCTTATAGCAAAATTCTATGACTGAGAAAATCTAGAAAACTTTCCTTTTCCTTTCCACCCACCATAGGGCATTCCACAAACTGGAGTTGATGTCTTACTTGGCATAATATTAGTTCCCTTAGTTTGAACCCTTTTCTTATTTTCCATAGACATTTCCCTTTCACGATGCTCTTTGAACCTCAATTCCACCCGTAACTTATGGTTCATGGCTTGCTAATACTTCATGTCTAGATCGACTTTAACATGATCAAAATAACAATCACAAAGCCTTTGTACAAACCTTTTAACCTTTATAACTTTAGTAGAAATCAAATAAGCAGCATGTTGAAAGAGTCGAGTGAATTGGCATCATACTCACTTTTAGATAGGTTCTCTTACTTTAAATTCTCAAATCTTCGGGTATTAACTTGTTAGATATTGGGTGGAAAAAATTAGTTGATGAAAGTTTCTTGGAACATTCCCTAAGTTAAAAGTTAAGCATTAGCAACCTGCCTTTTAATGGTTCTAACTACTAATAATGTGCTAAATAATCTAGCTGATATCCTACCAGTTCTATTAATAAAGGTTCAAGGTATTGTAACATTTTGCCATATCTTTCAATCTAGTCCAAGAATTGGTATGGATCCATAAAAGAATTAGTTCAAACATATCATGTTGGCTTTAGCTTCAAAAACTCATGAACAATCGTCAATTTATTCTCTTGCTCATTTCTAGCAGTAAAAGTTCGATCTTTTTCATTTCGTCTATTTTTATCAAACTCTCTATTTTGATTTTAAGTTCATGCATGTATTGTTGGATTCTGCTTGGTGAAGAAGTGCAAAATCAAAATTTTTCTAGAAACCTAACAGAGTAAAATTGACCCAAATCTCGTTAGTTTTGGTGTTTCAACAACATAAACTTGGGATTGATAGCTCAACCAACCTTTTAGTTGAGCTTAGCTACAGAAAACGGCTCAAAATCGCACCATCGGATTAGTCCACATGTCCCACTTCCACTGGTTTGCTTATGCTGAAAAACGTCCGATATGGCCTCAAACTTTTTAAGGTTTTGATTCTAACCCAAGTGCTAGCCCAAAGAAGAGAACCACTTTCGATTTCACAAACCGAATTGAGAACCATGGCCGAAACCCTAGCAGAGCTCGGCTTCTACCCTATTTTTCCCCTTTCTCTCTTCTGCATCATAACGCAGTTGTAACCAGGAAAATGGGCAAACCTAAACGACATGTCATTTTGGCTAGCAGCTAGAAGCCAAAATGACATGTCATTTTTGCCCCATTGAAAAATTATTTTTTAGTCCTTATGATTTCAACAAATTGCACTTTAGTCCCTGGATATCTAATATATCCAAATTGTGATTTTTAAAGGCCATAACTCATTTTCCGTTTTATGTGTGACACGATAGGCCCTTGAAATATTGGTAAAAATCTAAAATACCCTTCAAACCATTTAAAGGCATATAAAATTAATCTAATTAATTTTAATTAATAATTAATTTCTCCAAATTAATTA
>JANHAO010009506.1:0-18333 GCA_026873985.1 Saraca asoca
AGATATAACAAAAAATATAATAATTAAATTGCCATTAAAACGTAATATAATGTATGCAAACAATCATCCCATGATTGGCTTCTAGCGCATACACCAACACATCACCATTCTACAAAGTACAACCATCAGGCCCCACTTGTAGAAAATAGTTTGCAGAAGATATTTTGCAGTAGTCTAGATTATCTTGTACATTTATTTTTGATGTAACAGAAATATAACATGTAAAATTACACTTGTAACCTTCTCCCTTCTATAAATAAGAGGAAGGAGATCCTTGTAAAGTAGGCATAAATACTGTACCAAACTCTATAGAAATTCGACCAAAAGCAATAAAACAATACATGGACGTAAGGACCGGTGCTACCTAATTTTGGCTGAACCACGTTAAACCTCAATGTTCTTTGCTATTCTCTTTCTTCCTCTAGCCATTCTACACCTTCTTACTGTCTTAACAGTTGGATAATAACTTGGGTCTTGAAAGAACCTTTTCAGGTTGTTTGGATTTAGCATAATTGAAATCTACTGTCAATATTTTGGCACACCCGGTAAGAACTCATCTGTTCTCTAGTTGTCTCTCTATTTTCCTGATTGATTTCTTATTCAGCTGTAATGGCTAGGGGAAAGGCCATCAAGAAGTTGAATGCCATTGTCAACTAGCTTGAGGGTCATATAGCAAGTTCTTCTATTGCCAGAGTCGCTAATGGTCTACCTCTTTCGGCTCATTGCCAACTTGCCATAAAGGTACCCAAGGCCAATGAAATGCAAGCATGGAACCAATGCTAGGAGGCATTAGAAAAAATAGTGAAAGAACTGAAGCATTTAAGATGCTAGAGCAAGCATAAACATAGGGTGCGCAAAGGCAGGCCGAGGTCACTACACTTGAAAACGTTCACTAGCAGCATCAAGTTGGGAGTTCGAATGGAGCTAATCGAGAACATATGTTAGGTTGTTGCTCGCATGACCAAAAGGGTAGAAGAAGTCATCAAGCCTTTAGCTAGCAATCTGGGGCATTATTTTTGCTATTAGAAGAGTTGTTTCAGAGGGTGAAGCAAATAGAAGAGCACCTTTGAGATCGAAATAACCAGGGATGTACTGATGGACAATCCTCTTTTTCTAAGGAAAATGAGACAGAGCCCCTCTATCAAAAGCTCAAAATTCCTTCCATCCCATTGTATAATAGGGATAGTGATCCACGTAGCCACCTGGACATGTTCAATGTTCTGATTGACCTCCAAGCAAATAATCCTCTAATCAAATGCCAAGTCTTCCTAGCCATACTGGGAGATACACCATGAGCTTGGTTTAGGAACCTCCCAGCTCGTAGCATCAGTAGTTAGGAGGAATGTTAAGAAAAATTTCTTAATCAGTACAGAACATTGAAAAGGTAGCTTGTAGCCCCTTATCATCTTGCAATGATTTTTTAGCACAAGCCTGAGTCGTTGAAAGATTACATTGCTTAGTTCAGGCGTGAAATCGACAATATGGAAAGTCCATCTGATGAAGCCATCCTAATAGCAATTTCAGTAGGGCTTTGTAAGGATGGCAAGCTATATAGAAGTATAAACAAGTCCCCGATGATAGACCTAGGTGAATTCTATGATCGGGCTACCAAGCAAATCAGGTGGGAGGAAACCTTTGATGCAAAAAACTAGAGGGATAAGGCAAGTGGCTCCACTCAAGTTAAGAGAAAGAATAATCATAGAAATGTTGAGGCCGACTCTGATAACCATCCAATGAAAAAGGCCAGGATAGGGTGACCTCAACCTTCAAGTCACCACAAGCAATACAATGTCCTATTTGATACTCTAGATAGGATATACATAATAGAAAGGGGAAGAGAAGACTTTGGGACTCCCAAGCCCATAAGGACTCCTCATGCAAATAGGAACATGAACAAGTGCTATGCTTACCACAACAAAGCTGGGCATAACACTTCAGATTGCCAAGCCCTTAGGGATGCGGTTGAAGACTTGATTAAAAGAGGCCGTTTATGAGAGTATATGGTGTGACTTGTAGGGCACTAGCATCCTTAGCCCCAGTGAGATCCTTAGCAAGGGCATGCGACTGTAATAAGAACCATATATTGATTTTGTAATCAAGTTTGTAGAAATTTTTTAAGCTGTTCTGTGCGTTAGCCTAAGCAAGTTTTTCAATTGCATGAAATTCAAAATTAAGCTCTCAAGGAAGCTGGCTCTCTTATTTCAGATTAAGACTATGTCCTTTAAGTTTTGAGTTAAATTGGCATTTTACTAGTGTGACTTACTTTTTGGCATCACATTAGCAAAACTAACTTAACATTATCACATTAAAATGACCTACTTTCTGGCACCGTTCTAATGTGATCTAGCATGCATATGACTAACTTTCTCAGGTACCATATGCATGCGACATTGTTATGCACATGACCAACTTTCTCAAGCACCATGTGCATATGATATCGTCATGTATGTGACCAAGTTTCTTAGGCACCGTATGCATGCAATAACCCGTGTATATGACTAACTTTCTTAGGCAATATATACATAGTATCTCGCCTTGCACATGACTATCTTTCTTAGGCCTATGTGTAGGCAATCTCATTAGACATATGACCAACTTTCTCAAGTACCATATGCAAATGGTCTCACCGCGTATACAACCAACTTTCTTAGGCACCTTATGCATATGACCTCCAGCTCATGTATATGACCAACTTTCTTAGGCACCATACACATGTTATATTAAGCACTCATATGACCAATTTTCTTAGGCACCACATGTATGCAATCCCCTCATGCATGTGACCAACTTTCTTAGGCACTGTATGCATGCGACCTAATGCTTACAGCTCTCATGTGACCTAATGCTCATAGCTCTCATGTGACCTAATGTTTGCAGCTCTCATACGACCTAATGTTTGTAGCTCTCATGTGACTTGAAGCTCACAACTCTTATGTGACCTAATGCTAGCAGCTTTCATGCAACATATTATTCACAACTGGCATGTGATTTTCTAATGGGCATAGCTTTCATGTAACCTACTTTTATATTGCTCATCACTGAAGAACACCTCATTGCCTAGATTCATTATTCAGAAAGAGTGATCAATTGGTTACTTGAATATCTCATTTTATTATGACTTATTGGAGTTTATGTTCTTTGGCATATGTAGAATATTCGAATACAACATACAAGAAACATGGAGAATGCTTCATTCATTAAGAAGCCTCAATGAGGTAGATTTATAAGATTTAGGGTACAAATCAAAGCAAGCCTATAACTGGTACATTATGAAAGAAGGACTGGCTTTGTTGGAGAACAACTTTGGCCAGTAAGGGGACCGGAGGGTGTGTTTGCTCTTTAATCTTCTTCTTGCCACCCTCTTTGGTTTAGAGCTCCTCTCCAACTCCCCACTCAGTA
This sequence comes from Saraca asoca, assembly GCA_026873985.1. Classification (NCBI taxonomy): domain Eukaryota; kingdom Viridiplantae; phylum Streptophyta; class Magnoliopsida; order Fabales; family Fabaceae; genus Saraca; species Saraca asoca. The sequence continues at coordinate 3,400 of JANHAO010009506.1, forward strand.
CAGAAGATTCAAAGAAAGTAGTCTGGAGTGACTGGAGAGGAAGAACCTCACAGTGTCATCATGAGGAAGTAATCCAAGATTTACATAAAGTCATTCCAAGTCCTTAAAAGGGAATTACCCATAATGCCCTTTATATAGCAGACCATATGTGTCCAACTGAAAAGGAAGATTAACAGAAGCATGGGGCTTAATTGAGGCACCCATCAAGCTTACCTAAGGAGAAATGGCAAAACTCTTATGCTTTAAATAAACCAATAGGTTTCCAGAAGAACCCAGAAACTATCCAACTGTCTCTTATTGCATGGTCTGGAGGAGATAAAATTGCCATGTTAACGATTGAAGTAGTGAAATAGAGTCTATAATAACAATGCTATAGTGTACGAACGTGGACTTTTGCCAGCAAATTACAACTCTCAATTCACAAAGCGAATTGAGAGTTGGAGGGGCTAATGTTATGGGTAAATTTTGGTATCACAAGATGGGCTAGTAATAGCCCAGCAAGGGCCAAGTCCAACATGGAAATTTAGCTTGCCAGGCTGAAAGGTTGCTGAGCAAAAGGACTAGTTCACTATGAAGTAACCTTTAGCTCGATAACAATGAACCACATCTTGTACAGCCTAGCAACTCATCCCACGTGAAGGACGAGCCAGATGTTGCTACATAACCCCAAGTTGAGACCTCGATTAGTGAGGTGAGACACCTCGCTCCACAAAAAAGCTCGTAGAGGTTGAGCACAAGGTTGGCATCCACCTAAGCAACTTGCACTACCATTTTGCAAAGTACAACCATCGGACCCCACTCATAAAAAATAGTTTATATAAGACATTTTGCAGTAGTCTAGACTATGTTGTATTTTTATTTTTGATGTAATAGAAATACAACATGTAAAATTATAATTGTAAACTTGTCCCCTCTATAAATAAGAGGAAGGAGATCCATGTAAAGTAAGCATAAATACTATATTGAAACTCCATAGAAATTTAACTAGAAGTAATAAAACAATACTGTGGACGTAAGGATTGGTGTTGCTCGATTTTAGCTGAACTATGTTAAACCTCAATGTTCTTTGCTATTCTCCTTCTTTCTCTATCCATTCTAGGCCTTCTTACTATCTTAAAAGCTGGATAACAACTTAGGTCTCGAAAGAACCCCTTTAGGTTGGCTGGATTTGGTAGAACTAAAATCCACCATCAACAACACTTGTGTGTGCTTGCTGTGCAACAATGAAAGGATTACACTTAGCATATTATCTTGTATGTTTGATTTCAACTATGCCATATTGGAATTGTGATCCCATAACATGGCCTAACATTAGATCAAACCACTCACAATGGAAAAGTACCACTCGTTTTATCAGCAATCTTGGATACTTAAGTTGTATAATCTCTTTAAGAATGCCATAGAAGTCATCTCTCATATTGTGACATCCCCTATGCTCTTCACACATACTCCACTATTATTTGTTTTTTTCCCTTCACTCCATTGGTGCATGTGGAACTTATACCTATTGGCAAAAGACATTGGAAATGTTTTAACCGCTATTAGAGGACTCCAAACTAAATCCAACAGATATTGATTGACCATACCATTAAAGGGGTTGTGAACCTAAGAATAACATAGTTTCATATCAAAATTTCATCGTACATCTGTAAATAATGTCATATAGGGAAAGTAATTATTATTTATATTTACAGAAGAGCAAAACCAAAAAGTGAACTGAGCATTGATCATTGCTTCAATGTTTTCATCTTGGATCATTGATTACATAGCCTTCAACCAATGAACAAATATACCATAGGGAATAATAATTTAGGAAATTGGTATTCTAAAATTGATGAAATCAAAGTTGAAAATATGGAATGATTTATTAAGACAACTACATAAATTAAAAGCACATGTATTGTGGCCGATTTTAATTTTTTGTCATCTAAATATTGCTCTTGGTAAAACCTAGCAAAGTGTCTTGGAAGATTAAAGATGGAAAGAATAAGCTCCAAGGGTACATCACTACCCTATTCATCACTCCTACGAACTTGTGTGCTTTGGCATTGCATATGAAGGATGATATAGTATTGACAAAACTGAGCTATTTCCTTAGTCAAATAAGCTTCATAAATACTTCCTTTGAGTTTAGCTCTTTTGTTGACTTTCTTCTTCAACCTATTAAGAAATCTTTCCAATGGATAGATCAGGTGATATTTCACGGGGCCACCTAGCCTTGCTTCAAATGGCAAATGAATGGACAAATGCTCTATTTGATCAGAAAAACTTGGTAGGAAGATCCATTCAAACTTGCATATTTTTAGGGGAATATTTTGTTCCATTTAGAGAAATTCCTCTTCTTGTAGAATTATTGAGCACAATTCTCTAAAGAATTGACTCAACTCAATTAAGGCCCTCCATATAGGATTTGAGACTCCAGAAAACATGATAATATGCAATCTTGGAAGTGATTTGAATCTCTGCACTTTATTTTTGATGAAGTAGTTCTTATTTCTCCTATAAGGATTATCGTATGGTAGAACTTGTTTTTGACAATCAAACCATGGTTGTTTCCTCCCATTCTTTAAGGTGAATGCTTATGTGGATTTCAAACATATCAGGCAGGCTAATTTTCCAGTTGTTTGACAACTAGATAACATCCTATATGTAGGAAAGTCATTGATGGTCCATATCAATGTGGCCTTCACTTGAAAGTTTTGCATCATTGAAATGTCATATGTTAGAGAACCATCACTCTAAAAAGTAAGTAACTTATCTATCAATAGTTACATAAACACATCAATTTTACTCTTTGGATTTTCTAGACTTGGAATGATCAAGGTCAGGAACATATATGGAGTTGTCATACACATATCTGGAGGAAAATGGTAAGGACTGACTATTACTAGCTAACAAGACTATGGTGCAACATTATGACCAAATAGAGTGAATCCATAAGAAGTCAATCCAAGTCATACATTTTGAGAATTGGCTACAAACTTTGGGTACTTTTGGTGAAATTATTTCCAAGCTTTTCCCTTCAATTTTTATTATGCCATCTCATATGAGAAGCTGACATCATCAAAGTATACAACCTTTGCAACATGGGAATTAAGGGCAGACAATACATTCTCTTTAATGGAACTTCTTTGCTATTCTATCCTATCTTTCATTCCTTATATCGTGGTGAACCACAAATTTTACATTCTACATATAAGAAAATAAAACTAATAATTAAAAATTAACTCTTGCAACATTAAAAATATCTACTAATCTTAATGCTCAAGCAAGATAAATCACAAAAAGGGGTATAAAAATTGAAGTCCAAAACTAAAAAAAAACTAAGATAAACCAATTAACCCATAAAACACATAATAATTAAACAAAAACAATCAGTAAATATGTAAAACAAAATAGTTTGAATAATTTAATTGGACTACATTTGTGAAAAATACCTTAAAAGTTCTAGAATCAAGTTAGGGAAGCAAAAAAAACTCCGATACAACACTAGAAGTAAAAAGAAATCAAGGACGGGTGATACATCACATGATTGAGCACTTTAAAAGGTTTCAAAATTTTGATGGATTTTTCCATTGAAAATCTATCATACAATTATTTCTGATGAAAAATTCATTGGAAATAGTGAGCAAATTTTTTTAAAAATTCGTGCCCTTTTTCTAATAGATTTTTTTTGTTAGTAACCAATGGCTTTTTCATTATCGGTTGATTTTTTGATAAATTTCCAACAAAAAAATCCATCAGAATCTATCAAAAATTATCATAAAAAATTGTGTTATTTTTTGTAGTGATTGGTTCACGACGTTGTGAAGGTAGCTAGTTGACAACTTTTGGTTGTTGGTTATGACATTTTCCTTTCATTTTGCAACCAGCAGAGCAGCTAAAAAGATGTTAGTGACCTTGGTAAATTTTCAATAGGGATGATGAAAAACATTGAAAGATTGCCTGGCTCACTTCAACACTTCATCTTTAGAGATTAAAGACCTCAATGGAGGTATGGCAATGCACCTAATTGATTTTAACCTCTGATTAAGGTACTTCTCCCTATCCCTAGCAAAGCTACTAGCCTTGTCCTTTTTAGAACTTCTAGCCTGATTAGAAAAGTATATAAATGTAAAGGAAGTAAAGCTTTCTCAAAGGCAAGTCGAGTGGACTTCAATAGAAAGCTTTTAGCCAAGGAATAAAGGGCATGAGGAAAAACAATACTAATGGACATAATTTATATATATATATATTATATCCTTCTATATTTATTCTTTTGTCATGTTTATGTACTTAATTGAATGCTTGAAATTGGTTTTGTGGTTTGCTTAGTTTTTGTTCATAATTGAATTTGTTGAGTAACTTTATATTATCAAGACTATTTTAGGTTTTTGGGCATATATTGAGTCATAGAACTCGATTTTTGTGATTCTTATGTATTTGGAAAGCTAAGAGAAAGATCTAAAAGTGTTATGAAGAGCCTAAAGAGAAATTTAGCAGTTTTGAATGTCAATTAAAGCCTACAAGCTAAAATAGAGTGTTATCCTGTGACTTGGAGCTAGTTTCAACATGTTCATCATAAATGGAGCTCCACCCATTATTGTAGTGTAAACCTAAGCCTATAGGATTGCTTAAATCCATTCCAATAACTTTCATGTAGGGCATGAGGTCAATACACCATTTTGAATTAGTTTCATGGCTATGGACTTAACTACAAAATTTTGTTATGGATTGGACTACTTTGGAAAGCTAACTCGATTTTTGCCCCATAATTTGTTCTAAGAATAGATTTTTTATACAAGTCAAGGCCATTAGATTCTTGAAAGACAAGGCTACATTTCATATGAAGGGAGCCACATCCAATGAAGTCTCTTTCTAACCTTAATCAGTAGCCTAATCAAGAGGTAATGCAATGAGCCTATAAATACCAAGCTGAGTCATAATTGTAATAACTTTTACATCCATTTTTTGTATTGTCTCTGACCTAGAGAAAGAGAGGAGCATTGCCAGGGTCCAGCCCCAATTAGGTTTATTCTTTTCTTTTATTTTTGCATTTTATTTCTACATTTATGTGTAACTAAACCCCTATTTCAATCTAAGGGAATTTTTGCACCAATTCATTTGTTGATTGTGAGACTTGCTTTACTTTCCAATTTATTCCTAATTTGATTCTCTATTTTTATTGCTTATAATTTCCTTGGATAATTAGTTAATAGGGTCCATTAATTAATTATTCAATGTAATTTAATGCTAGTTGGATTTCTATAGGTAATTTCATTGTTTGTGGCTATTTGGCTATAGGGTAGCTATAGGGTGTTGATTTCCTACTAGGGTAAATCAATTCTTCTATAGAATTGAGAGTAATTAGTTAGTTTGGTAGTAGGGTGAATTTATTAATTAGACTTGATATTTTCAGAACTTAATGCTATTGGTAAATTGGTTAAGGCATTGGGCTTCAACTGATTTAGCAATAAAAGTCAATCAAGTGTTGGGCTTAGTTGGCTAATTTAGGAAGAAATTAACAAAGATTAATTTGGTGTTGGGATTGATTAATTTCTTAGCTAAATAGTTAAAGTAGGAATGAAATAATAATGTTAAGGATCAATTAATGAATTGGTTATAAGAGTCCATTGGATTAAGATTTTCTCCATTTGATTTCCCTTTATTTCTGATTCTGTTTTCTATGCGCTTAAACTGCTTGATTTAATTCTTATTCTAATTAAAAAGTAGCCAACCACCCCATTTCATACTACAAACACACTAATGTAAAGCACTAGTCTTTGTAGACATGACTTGGACTCATCCTAGCTATTAGCTTAGTTAGTTCAACATTATTTTTACCGATCTTGATTGTTATTAGACACCACTGCCTAGATGGCATAATAATTATGAATTGATGGATGCACAAATCAACCACATTGTCCAAGATGTGTGGGCAATGGACTTGATGAAGTTTCCCCCTAAAAAGTGAAAAAAAGTTCCCCCAGTAGACAAGTCAAAATATTGTAAGTTCCGTTGTGATTATAGGCATCAGACTGATGATTATGTGATATTGAAGAACAAAATTGAGGCATTGATAAGAAGGAGGCACCTATCCAAATACAAGAAGTTTCAAAGGGAAGGTGATGACAGAGAGAAAATGGTGCAAAGGAATAAGAACACTTACCATATGCCTCTCAAATAGATGGAAAGGAGGAAAAAAGTGAGTCTCTTATCCTTAGGATAGTTGAAACTATTATAGGGGGCTTCGCTGGAGGTGGAATCAATAGGAATGCTAGAAAATGGTACCTTTGATTTGTAATGGCCATGGAAGGAAAAATAGGAGAGATCAATACGAGCTTATCTATTTTGCAAAAAAGGATTTTAGTGATATTGATCAAGACCACAATGGTCTAATGCTAATCTCAGCACTGGTCCAAAACTTCATAGTTAAGAGGATACTTGTCGATTAGGGAAGTTTTGCTGATATTTTATATTTGCATGTTGCTAATCCTTTTAACATTCCAAAGATCAAGTATAAACCTTATACAAGTATTATGATTGGCTTTATAGGGGCAGGTCCAAATGGAAGGGACAGTTACCCTAAAGATAGCCTTAGGCACTTGATAGTTGATAAAAAACCTCAATGTAAATTTCTTGGTTGTGGTTACCTTGATAGCACCTATAATGCGATTTTGAGTTGATAGTATTTAAATCAAGTAAGAGCCATAGTCTCCACCCCACACTTATTAATAAAATTCTTTATGGTAGAAGGAATAGGGGAAGTTCAGACCAATCAACAAGTGGCCTATAGATATTACATAGCTAGCTTAGCAAAGATCAAAGAAAGTACAAGCAGTACAAAGTAGGTGGTCATCAACCCACCTAATAATGAGTGCCAAATGGTGGACTTAACTTTGTTAGAAGTCAGGCTAAGACAATTTGTACCACTAGAGCCAGGTTAGATTTAGAAAAAGTGTACATCTTTGCTGAAGGTGATGAAAGAACGATAAAAATTGGAGCAGACCTTTCAGAAGAGGATAAGACTTAACTAATTCAATTGCTAAAAGATTACGCTAATATTTTTTCCTAGACACCTACGAATATGCCTAGGATAGACCCAAGCATAACATACCATATGTTGTCAATTGACCTTGGTATAAAGCCTATGCAGCAAGTGAAGAGGAACCATGGCACTGAACACCAAAAGGTGATAAAAGAGGAAACTAAAAAATTGCTACATGTAGGTTATATCAGGGAAGTTCCACACACAACATGGTTGATAAATGTGATCCTTGTTAAAAAGGCCAATAGAGAATAGAGAATGTGTGTCATCTTCATAGATCTCAACAAGGCATGCTCAAAAGATTCATACTCCCTATGAAATATTGACCACCAAGTTGACAATGCTACAAGATTTGAAATCCTATGTTTTAGTGATGCATACATAGGGTATTATCAAATGAGGATGCACCCTAAGAATGAAGACAGGATGATGTTCATAACTGATCAAGGTGTATTTTGTTACAAGGTAATGATATTTAGCCTTAAGAATGTATGGGCAACATACTAAAGAATGATGAATAAAGTTTTCTCAAACAAATAAGTAGGAACAAGGAGGAGTATGTGAATTATATGTTGATTAAGTAAAAAATCATGGAACAACATTAGGCAGATTTAGATGAGACATTTGGTGTCCTAAGGAAATATTAAATGAAATTAAATCCTAAGAGGTGTGCATTCAAAGTTAGGGCAGGAATATTTCTAGGTTTCGACAAACCCATTGAAGTGCTAGGCAATCATTAACATGAGAAGCCCAACAAGCATAAAAGAAGTCCAAGCATTGAACAGTAGAATCAATACCCTCACATGCTTTATGTCCAAGTCAGCTAATAAATATGCTCCTTTATTTAAATTGCTTAAAAATGCTTAAAACTTTGAATGGAATGATGAATGTGAAAAAGATTTGAAAAAGTTAAAAGAGTACTTAGCCACACCACTCATACTTTCTCAATTGGAGCCTTGTGAAATCTTGTATATGTGCCTGGCAGTAGCTTTAAAGGTAGAAAGTTTAGTTCTTATATGAGAATTTTAAGGGGAACAAAAACTAATTTATTTCATAAGTTGGACATTGCATGGGGTTAAGATGAGGTATCAGAAAATTGAAAAATTGGCTTTTACTTTGCTAATGGCATCTAGAAAAGCCATACTTCTAAAGCCACTAAGTTATTATCCGCATAGATTCCCCAATCAAGCAGATGCTACAAAGGCACGATCTTGTTATCTGACTAGTAGTTTGGGTAGTAGAGCTCTCCAAGTCTAGGCTACTGTATGAAGCAAGGAAGGCAATCAAAGCACAAACACTAATGGATTTTGTAGTTGAAATGACAAAGATGGAGGAAACTAAGCTGAGAGACATGGAATGGACTTTATATGTTGATGGCTCATCAAATGGAAAAGGTAGTAGAGTAGGTGTAATTTTAGAAGGATTAGGTGACCTGGTACTATAGTATTCATTAAAGTTTGATTTCAAGGCAACTAACAACCAGGTAGAGTATGGAGTGTTAATAATAGGGATAAGGCTAGCAAAAGGGCAATTCTTAGTTAGTAATTACCCATGTAAAAGAAGATTATGAAATTAAAGAGTCAATAATGATAAAATATGTCAGTATAGCAAGAAGGTTACTGAAGCAATTCAAGTACGAGCTAACAAGAATCCCCAGGGTAGAGAATGATCGGACAATTACATTAGCTCAATTAACATGTGCAAAGGTAGCCATAAATAATTGAAAGATGATACAAGAGACATTAAAAACCCCTTACGTAATGGAAGTAATGTGTGTCAAACTAGGTGAATCTTGGATGACTTTAATTGTAGCAACTTTAGGGAGGGGTGTTTGTTGAAAGATAAGAAACAAGCTAGAAATGTAGAACGGAGGGTGACCCATCTTTTCCTAGAGGAAGGCTAGTTGTACAAGAATAATTTTACTTTTCTATCTTTAAGTTATTTGTGACCAGATAAGGGCAACTATGTCTTAAAAGAAATCCATGAGGGGATTTGTAGAAGCCACCTGGCCAGCATAGCTATTGCATAAAGACTATTCAGTCGATATATTTCTAGCATAAGATGAAGAATGAAGCAACGAAGCTAGTATTGAGATTCAAAAAATGTCAAAAATTTGCCAAAGTCCAAAGATAGCTAACAATGAACTAGATACCTATAATTTCCTTGTGGTCATTTGACCAATAAGGAATAGATCTCTTGGGACCATTCCGAATAGCTTTAGCCTGGCTAAAATATATGGTAGTGGTGGTCGATTGCTTTGTGAAATGGGTCGAGGTAGAACCCGAAGAAATCATAACTTCAAACAACATGTAAAAATTCATCTAGAAATTGATCATCTACATGTAAAACCTCCTTGCAACACTACTTTAGCATATAAAGTCCATTAACAACTCTTTATAGATACGATCTTCCCATGATGACCATATTTGATAACAAAAAAAAAAAAGAAAATTGTTGGTGACGACTTCAAAAAGTTTTGTCAAAGGTATATTCATAATTTGACATTATTATGAAATGAACAAACATCTCACTCTTTTCAATTAAATTTTGGGGATCAAACAAATATTCACATCTATTGAGAACCCCTAAACCAATGAGGTAAGTAGAGCTAGCAAATAGAATTATTCTTGCAGGGTTGAAGAAAATGCTAGATGAAACAAAAGGAAAATGGGTGGAAGAATTGCTAAGTGTTTTATAGTCTTATAGAATCAATGCACATTTTTCTATGAAGGAAACCTTGTTCATGGTCATCTTTAGGAGTGAAGCTATGTTCCCAGTCAAGTTAGGGCAATATTCCAATCAAAGAAAGCATTATGAACAAAAAGTAAATGAGAAAGAAAGAAGAAAAAGGCTGAATATGCTAATAGAAGTAAAGGATATCACTCACTTCTATAATGAGTGATAGAAAGGCAAGATAGCCAAGGTCACAAACAAAGGGGTCAAGAAAAAGGAATTCTAGAAGGTACATTAGTCTTCTGTCAGGTAGATGGATCACGAAAGGCCCAAGCCAAAGGAAATTTAGCAGCATCCTATGAAGGCCCTTATAGGGTAAGAAACAATTTGTTAAATTGTGTGTACTATCTTGAAACTATTGAAGGGAAGCCTCTCTCGCATACATGGAATACAACACACCTCAAAACATACCATATACAAATTTGAAATCTAGATGATCCACAAAGCATGTAAATAAAAGTTGAAATGAGAAATGAAAAAAGGGAATCTTTACCATCCATTTTTGAAGTAAATATTTCACCATTTTAACTCGAGCAGTCCTTTTGGTGCTATCTAAACCCAAGTAGTCCTTGAGGTACTATCTAAACTCAAGCAGTTCCTTCGATACTATTTAAACTTAAGTAGTCCCCTTCGTGCAAAAAGAAAAAAGAAAAAGGGAAAAATTTGACACTGGGTTCAAATATCACCTAGCATGAAAAATAAACCAGACTCATTGGAAGTCAAATTGGTATTAGTTATAGCAATATCAAAAGACTTAGAAAACTCCTTTAGGCATAGAAGCTTGCATGTAGATGAATAACCCATTGAAGGTCAAGATAGAGTAAGATAAAAATCACAAAGACTAGTGACCTATTTGAAGTTGAGTAATAGCAAAATATAGTACTTGTTAAAGATAAATAATAGAGGGCCTATTGGATGCAAGAAAAAAGAAAGATAAAAAATCAACAGGCCAATCATTAAGGAAGAATGATGCAATTATATTCCAAAATCGAGCAACCAAAATGAGTTACACTATAAAATACTCAATATTTAAAGTACAAGTAGTCAAGCTTGACAAAGCTCTTTCAGAATATCCTCCAGTGACTTGTCTTTATCAATTTTTGAGACATCAATGGCCTAGTCAAGATTGAAATGCTTAATTTGATGAACAACTAGATTAAACCCATCCTAGAACATGAGTAACTGAGGTCCTTCACTTCTTGAATATCATCATGAAGCTTTTTCTCCTTTGTAGTGAAACCCACTCTTTTATCTTTTTGCCCCTTCCACTTGTCCTATGGCTTTTTGTCTTTTTGGGATAGTAGTCAGTTGAGTTTTTCACTCTTTATGGATAAAACATTTCTTTCATTCACTAGGTTGGCAATGTAATTGGCCATGGATGATTTTGTCATGATTGGCTAGCTCCCCAGACTTAGCCTTTACATCCTTTCTCAAGTCTTCCATAATACTTGAGTTGTTTTTTAGATGCTCTTTCTCTACTCGAGCCAGGATAGGAAAGATGGAGAGAATAGAGGTGGCCGAACAGATGATTTAAGCTATTAATAACTTGAAAAAGTGGATGGGACCATGATCCCTCATGAAAGATTCATTTCATTCTTGATCAGTTGAGAAGAGTAGTTGACCTCGCAAGAAGGAACCATAATCTACATCTTTGTACAATAACATATCTATGGTATCAAAGTCAAAGCTACTCTTTTTAGGGGTATCGATCGACATAAGCTTTGACCAAGCCCCAAACTTGATCTTTTCGATAGAGGAGGTTGAGATGTTAGAGGAGTTACGAACCTTTAGAAAGGTCACTATAAGGGACCTTGCATTTTGTCACAAGTTAGCCTTGTTCACCAGTTCAGCAAGTAACCATACTTCGTTTGACATAAAACTTGGTGGATAAATCAAGAATAGTATGGACGTCTTCTAGCATGATTTTGGTGCCAATCTGACTTGTGTATTATTTTTCCAATTTTTCCCCATTTTGAGGCTTTGTTTGTATTTTCAACCATGGTAACTTGTCCAGTGTGAGTAGATAAGCAATGGCTATGATCCTTGGATTTTTAGCTTTCCATTGATGTAAAATAAGGTGCAAAACTCTTCTTCAGTTAAGAGAAATTATGTCACTCACAAAAAGTATGTCTACTCTTGCCATAAGGCCTTTGGCTCAAAATGCCCTTTAGGGGGGAAGTGTCCAGCAATCCATGGTAACGAGTTGTGGCACTAGTCTAGGGGTTGAAGTATGTGGCTTGGTGCTTCCCCTACACACTCCAAGTTATGTAATGAGGCTTTAAAATGAATCAAAGAAGTTGCCACTCGTGAACTTGCCAGCCTTGTGACACTTGGTATTAGAGCATGGTTTTGACCCACTCTAGTGTTACTTTAATTTGTTTCTTACATCAAAGAAACTACAATCATGTTAAATGCCACACATATTACCAAACTCAAAAATAGGTTTGGGCAAATAGAAGAGTAGTACAAAGTGGTCAAAGACATGTAACAAAATGATATCCTTGAGCTTGTTGATAGGGCTTGGGAGTGGGAATCTATCATAAGTTGGGTGGATGCCATAGAATCTTAGTTTAGATTAGATAGAGAATCCTCAAGTGACAATGCTAATGGTAACTTAAGGGACATTGTTCATGACTTAAGGCCTAGATAGCAGATGTGAAAGCCCAGCTGAGAGTTCTCACTTGAGCTGTTGGGAACTAAGGCCCTAACCACCATGAAAGGCTAGAACAGGCATATAAGAGTGCCCGAGCCCCACCCTTATGGTAGTGCATGAGATGCCAAGGAGTTGGAGAATTTTCTATTTGATATGAAATAATACTTCCAAGTGGAAAGATTAGATTTTGAAGAGGCCATGGTGACAACTGCAACCATGTACCTCATTGGTAATGCAAAGCTTTGGTGGAGAGCCAAATATGGGGAGATCTTACAGGGTCAATGCACCATAAACTCTTGGGAGGATTTAAAGAGAGAGTTAAAGTCCCAATTCTTCCTAGAGAATGTGAAATATATGGTTAGACACCATCTTCGAGAACTAAAATAAATCAGTGTTATTTGAGAGTGCCTAAAGAAGTTTTCAACATTAATGTTAGACATTCAAGACATGTCTGAGAAGGACAAAATGTTATACTTTCTTGAAGGCTTAAAACCTTAGCAAGGACTGAACTTTAGAGATAATGAGTGCAAGAATTATTTGTTGCATTGGTCGTCATAGAGCGCTTGACTGACTACCGCACCGACAACCGTAGAAAGAAGCCTTAAGGAAATAATGAGTCTTCTTCTAGTGGAAGTGTGGGACAGTCAAACAAGTTTGGCAAAGGAAAAAGTGGGGAAGGGGATAATAAGAAAAGAGGATTCAATAGCATAAGCTCAGTATCAATGCTATTAACACTAGGGCAAAGAGACCCCTAGCATGCTTCTTATGCAATGGCCCATAAAGAGTGGCAGAATACCCCCAAGGAGTAGCTATCACTGCTATGAAAGTCACAAAGAATAACAATATGGAGGGCAATGAGAATTGTGATAGTGGAGAGGAAGATCTTCCAAGAATGGAAGCACTACGGTTCCTTGGTGCACTAAAGAAGTAGGCTAAAAATGCTAAGAAGACACCAGATAGGAGACTAATGTATGTGAAGAGACAAATAGCCGGAAAGGCCATAATAAGTATAATGGTGGACACTAGTGCCATTCACAATGTCATCTTAGAGGGAGAAGCCAAAAGGCTAGGCTTAAAGTTGGAGAAAGATTCAAGTCGCATGAAAGCTGTGAATTCTAAAGCCTTCACCATTACGGGAGTGGCGAAACAAATGTTAGTGAAGCCTAGGCTGTGGCAAGGAAGAATAGACTTTGTGGTTGACCAAATGGATGATTTCAATGTTGTGTTAGAGATGGAGTCCCTATTGGCACACTAAGTCATACCTATTCCAGTAGCTAATTGTCTCTTGATCATCGGTGAGAACCCTACTACTGTGCCGGTGCATAACAACCAACCCAAAAAGAACCAGATTCTTGTCGTCTTTACAGTTCAAGACCAATATAAAGAGGCAAGTGCCTTCATTTGTAGCAGTCTTGGTAGACAAAGAGTTTGTGGGAGAGGAAGTTATCCCTCGAGAGGTATAAAAGATGCTATAGACATTTGAAGATGTGTTACTAGACAAACTAACTCTGAGACTCCCATGATGGAGAATTATGGATCACTAGATTGAATTGTAACTTGGTGTAAAATCCCATGCTAAAGGACCTTATCGAACGGCATAACCAAAATTGGCTAAGCTTTGGAAGTAGTTGAATGAGCTCTTGGATGTATATTTCATTTGACCATCAAAGGCACCATTTGGGGCTTTGATGTATTCCCAATATAAGCAGGATGGTAGTCTATAGCCGTTTGTGGATTATTGAGCTTTAAACAAGGTCACCCTATGGAACAAGCACCCTATCCCTTTGGTTCAAGACCTCTTTGATCAATTGAGTACTAGCTGCTACTTCACAAAGTTAGACTTGAGGTTCAGGTAATATCAAGTTAGGGTGGCAGATGGAGATGTGATGAAGACAACATGTGTCACTCATTATGGTGCCTTTGAGTTTATGGTTATGCCATTTGTGTTGACAAATGCTCCTACTACATTCTGTACCCTTATGAGCCAGGTTTTTCATGACTATTTGGATAAGTTTATTATTGTTTATCTAGATGATATTGTTGTTTTCAGTTTCACACTGGAGGACCACTTCCCACACTTAAAACTAGTGTTCAAGAGATTAAGGCAACATCTTCTATATGTGAAGTAGGAGAAGTGCTCATTTGCTTAGGAGTGCATCAAGTTCCATTATTGAACATGGTGGCCTCCGCATGGATCTGGAGAAAGTGAAGGCCATTTGATGCTTTGATTTGTTACGGCTGATCAAATTAGAAATTTATAAAACTAAGTTACCTAACTACTTGTACCATATGGCAAACCCAGGTCAAACCCAAAGATCATTTATTAGATGATATCAATCAAATTAGGAGATGTAAATTGGGGGGATTGGCAGAAACTAAATCCTAAGCTACACTAATAAAACAAAATCAAAAACACAAGAAATAATAAGCAACTAGCCTAAGGAAATTAACTAGCTTGAGATTAATGCATCCTTGATCACTTAAGATTCATTCAATTGATGAAAACCATAACAAGAAGCCT
>JANHAO010009507.1:0-18316 GCA_026873985.1 Saraca asoca
ACATGAAGATAACCTAAACAATCCCCAAATTTTAGGAGGGAATCCCCAAAATTCAGGAATCAATCTATCCCTAAGATTTAGGAGTAAGACAATCCCCAAAATTTAGGAAAAAGCAAAAAGGAAATATTTACAATATCTCAACAAATATAATATCATGGATAATAATAATTATTATCATCGTAAAAAGTCAAGTAAATTATTTGTTAAGATCCATGTTTCACGTAACTAAAATGAAGGAAAAATAATAGATGAATACTTCATATTTCACATAATATTTTTTATTTTATTTTATGGGAGGAATGATTAATCCATTAAATATATAAAGATCAAAATCAAATTCAAGTCATAAAAGAAGACAAAAACTTATAGAAAAAACATGAGTGCTACTAGAGATTACAGCTTGACTGTGAATACTATAGATTTCACGGGTAAAATCGAAGTGCTCAGACGAGGGGTCAAATTGGGTTGGAAAAATAGGTTTTTTCTTTAATGCAACAGGAGTGCAATAACAGAAATATAATAGGAAAAATGTGCTATCTGCATGATTCACTTACAACACATAATACAACTAGTTTAAACCACAAACAGCACAGTTTTAAATAAGTGAAACTAATTTAAAGATGCTAAGCAGTTTATATGCGAACAGGGTGACAGGGCGTTTAGTTATTCATTATTGCATCTGTAACTAACAAACATGTGAATGGTGATCTGATTTGAGTGCATAAATTGGTCTTACAAGTGATGTTTGATGACAAACCAAAAGTAACAAAACCATATTACATACGAATTAGACACATTGCAACAGGAATAGCAGGATGAAAACGTTACTTATTTGCAAACCCATATGTTCCAAAGCATCAAAACATCAGTTTCTATCAGTCTTTCTTGAAGAAAAATTATCAGATAAACTAAGATGGTCTACATGGTTCCACTTCACATGGATATGGTACAGCCTAATTCTTTTGCAGCCGTAACAAGAAACTTAATGGACATTCCGTTTGAAATTCGGCTGTGAGCTTCCCATGTCAAGCATTTCTCAATGTCAGCTTGCCAGTCAATGACTTCCATATTGAAGTACTGATAAGAGGGATCGTGGATTCCATTTCTGTGTGGTGGTTTAGGAGCAGGTTTGATTGAACCATTATGCAAAATGTCCCGGAGCACTGACGTGCTCAGAGTGCGAACGTGTGCACTTAGATGAGAAAGGCATTGGATAGTAGCTGGTAGGCGACACTGCATGTATTGCATAATCATGTCAGTCAAGAGTTCCTAGAGCCATATAAAATGAGTGACGCTACTTACACTTCTTACTATTGCACCTATTTTACAATTGTACACAACTCATAGGACCAGTTTTACTTGCATTGTGCATGATAGGAATAATAGAATGCAAGGAGCATTTTTTCGAGAACAAATACATGTTACTCATTGGTTTTGCCTTTTCTCATTACAGAGATGAGAAGAGAGAAAAAAGGGGATTATGCTTTCTCATATGAATTTGTCTCATAAATTAGCATCAAAATTGTAATGTCTGGCTCAGAAATGCTCATTCAGCAAAGACCCAGCGAAATTGAAAGTATCAATCAGAAAAGTTTTTGTTCACCTTTAAGAGGTTTGACAGACCATCTGCCACAGCTAGTCCAGATTCTCCCAACTCAAGCACTGGCTGAACCGCTCTAGCTGTTGCTTCCAATAACTGGCCATTTTAATCAAAATTTAACTATGGAAATCAGTCAAGCCTAAATCAAGTCCACTCATTGCAGTGCCACAAATAGTAGTTGAATACCTATTTGCTAGAATTTATTTCCTTATATATAAAAATCAGCAACCAGTGTACCATAAGAAAAGAATGAATCATTTACCATCAAAAGAAAATCCATACCTCATGCATCAATATTTATGATCTACAGGTGCCGCATGCAGCATATTTGGGTGTATTTATGTGTGAGAAAGAGTGACCTATATGTTCTTTTTTCTCATTAAGAAGTTTACTATAGCTACCTCAAATATGAGAAACACATGCTTGTATGTATACATGAGAGAGAATGATTTACTGATTAAGTGTGGATACTTTTTAATTAGGAGTATGATAGAAAATCTCAAACAAATCTCAAATTTGAAACTTAGACATAGATTACAAAATTGTTTGAGAACATTAAGGTTTGAAGGTGTGTATATATTGATGTATTATTTCCAAGACAGAACTGACTTAAACAAGAGTAAATGAAGAAAGCTCAACATTCCACCATATGATACTACACCGAGAAGTCAATCATGTAAAATGATACCTCAAGCTGTGGTAAAGTACAAGCTTCTCCATCAACTAGCATCCCATCTGTGGCTCGTAGTAGTAAATCGGAAGCACTTGCCACAATTACCAACGATTCTATACTATCATGATTCCTCATTAGTTCAACTATCAACTTTACAATCCGTTGGTTGATTCTCCACATCTTCTGACCAAGATCATCATCTTTAGCAATCCATGGCTGCAATTCCCTCTCAGCCTGACAAGCAACAAGACCATGGAAGTGACTAAACAAAATGAATAATCTGATTTTGACACTAGTTAAATGAGTTCACTAGATATTTAAACTAAGGCATATTGAAAGCCAATTTTCATGATATTGAAATGGTAATTTCGAGGTCCTGAGTGTGCAAGAAATGGTGAAAGTTTTAACAAAATAGAAAAGGTATTAGAGAAAGTGGGCAGAGTTACAATTAAACAACTATTTCCTAAAGAGACAAAAATTTGGACCTGAAGGACAACTGCAGTGGCTCCTTTTGTTGGTGATGCTGATACAACATTGCATAATGCGTCAACAACCTGCATCAAATCCATATATCATGGTCAATAATGCACTTTTTCAGTGGAAAATAGGGACATAACTGAGTTATCTGAAACCAATAAAACATACAAATGCAAAAAACCCATGTATGCATTTTTAGCACGGATAGAAAAAGGATTTAACATTTCTTTCAACTTCTGTAATAGATTGAACGCACAGAATTTTAAGAGAGAAACAATAATCATTGCAGCAGTTGGCATGTAATAGAATTCCCGCCTCCTTGATGGCCAAAAAGACATACAAATAAATACCTGTCGCCATCCCTGTTGGGCAGAAGTACTTTCTGCACAAGGTTGTGTTTCAGGAGATGCAATCAACTTGTGCCATAGCAGTGAAACAACAGAGAAACATAATTCTTGTTTCTCAGTCAGCATGGATCTCAGAAAAACTTGTGCACTGCAATTAAATCCTAGATGCCTGTCCTTTGTAAGGAAGTTGGCTAGATCAGAAGCATCCAATGGGAAACTTGTGATTCCTTTACCCAAGGTATATCCAGAGGACTCACTTGAATATGATGTTTTCTGAGATTTATGATTAGGTTCTGAAGGAGTTGTGTCCTCTGAAGCTGAGACAGAGGTCTGCCTAGGATCAAAGCAGCCACTATTTTCATACTGATGATGTCTTTTACCATCAGATCGAACAATTGAGTCCTTCCAAAGAGGTGCATGGATTAAGTTTGCTTCCATTGGCTCTGCTTTGTTAACGATGGATGCAACAACTTTGCTGTGAATATCTATAAGATTGTATAATGATGATGCTCTGGAGTGAATCTCACTGTCCCATTTGCAACGCATTAAAACAGAAAGAGCACGCATGCAAGCTTTTGACCACCTAAATAGTTCTGATACATGAGCGGCAACCATGGCAGCTGCAACTATTTCATTTGAGCTGTAACTCCATGAGGTGCCAACAGAAGATGGCTTCAATGAAAATAGTGCCTCTAATATTGCTAAGATTCTGTGAGTATGGCGTATTGCTGAATCTATACCATTCCGCAACTCATGTGAAGAACCATTTATTTTAACAGGCTTGGTTGTATCCTGTGCGTTATTGGAGATTGAATGATTATTCCCCCGTGAGATAAAAGGGAATAACTGAAGCTCACAGGCAAGTGCACAAACAGCGGCCAAAACATAAGAATCAAATGCTGCTACAGGCCCTTGTTTCTTTGTTTTTCTATTCTTTTCTTTCTGGCTTTCAGAGATTGCTTGCAAGTCCTCAATGATTTCCTCAGCTGAATAATTATCTTCACCTCTTGGCTTCTTGCTTCCATTGACTTGGGCTTCATGGCTAACACAGACAGTTAAAACAACAAAAAGTAGGCGGGAAGAAAGCTCTACAGAGGCACATGATTCTAAGAAGAGCGAATGGACCATAGTTCGAAGTTCTGCCACAGCAAGGTTTTTGGATGCAGATCCCATGCCAGAGAGGTACCTTGATTTTCTGTTTTGTCTTGTGGATTCAGATGGAAATGTCCTCTGAAGAATAGCTTCCACTGTGGCAACAAATATTTTCATGAGACAGGCTTCAGATGGACTACCACGAGGAAGATATTCGAGGACCTTAAGTAGTGGTATGTACAAATTCCATGAAAGTATGGGGGGCTGCAGTGGGGTTGCAACTATGATATCTGGAAGATCAACAGCAGAGGAACTTAAAGGAATCAGGCCATAAGCAGCTTCCCAAATGGTACAGATTCTCCACTCAACCTCAGGACCATGGGCACAAAGCATTGATGCAATGCCTTGGGCAGTAGCCTCAATAGTAGCTTCAGCTGCAGGAACTTCTATCTGATCAACAAAATTTTTTTCCAGATATTATTCATCTTCAATATGCTTGCAGAACCTAACTGCATGACTAAGTAATATATAAATAGAAAAGGAGGTAACTAATGCTGGTGGATTGTAGTACCTGCTTCCTGTAGGATGAAATATAACCACCCAAAGGCTCATGCTGAACTTCAACTCCATCAACTTGCCTAAGTGGAGGGAAAAGTAACGCAGGTTGTGAAAGTATGCGGAAAAGCAATGCAGCTGCAGCATCAGCTGCTATACCAGCTCGCATGGACATTGCAGTCCCAATTGCACGCAAGAAATGCAGGTGCATCCAGTTTCTAGGAAGCTATATTGACAAATAAAAATTAACCATGTGTCAATCAAAAGGATTTAAATCTATCACACACTTTCTCTAGAAGAAAACATAAAAAGCACCAGAAAGCCATCTGTTAGTAACTCTACTGCAATGCACACATGTAAAGCATATTGCATCTTATCAAAATTTATGAAACTGCACCACTATAAATTTCCCTTAGAATCTTTTCCAGAGGTTACTAAGGTATTTTAAGTTCTAGAAGGTGCAGCCAGCACCCCTACTAGTACAGTGGCACCTGATGTTATCTTCAAGGCTTTTCCCCTTTAATGTCCTAAGTTTGGAGCTATCACATGTATGTGTTAAATGACTTGTAATTTCTGCTATTATCAAAAAAAGGGTTCTAGAAGGTGCAAGTTCAATTGCTTCTCTCCATAGTCAGCTTCCGTGGCAACTGGGTTATCGCCTTCAGGATTCCTAATTGTCCAACAGGACAGCTTTTAGTAACTGCAAACAGGAAATTTCAAAATTTTCAAGATGTTTTTCTGCAGTTAGAGTGAAGGGTCCATTCCAAGAGAACAAGAGAACATATTCGGACAATATTTAAATTCTGTATAGTCCCTATCTCAGGATGCAATCTTTTCCTCTAGTTTGACAAGCAAAACCCAAAATAATATCCATATACACCTCTTCCTCCAGTCTGCTTGAAGGCAAGTATTCTTCACATCCATCAAGATCCAAATTAACTTATAAGCTTAATGAATTGGGCGCAGGCATAAAAGTGGTTTTTTACCTTCCAGATGCTTTCTCAAGCACATAAAGCATGACAAAAACAACAGCCCAACTTACTTTTTGTTGAAATTTAATCTAACTAGAACAATGGGGGTGGCAAGGTTCAAACTCTTTATCGATTTGATCAAAAAGGCTCAAATATTGGTATTATTAACAAACTAGGAAGGAACATAAGAATTCACTGAAAGCCTTACATAACCCATCAAAGCCTGCATTGACACAGCTGAAAAGACTTTATAATGACACTCTTTATTTTGGGTACACTACAAGTGATTACCTTCTTAATCCTCTAACGCTTTCCTAATTACTGTTTCCTTAAATCTTTATTTATTCATGCTCAAAATTGATCACTGGCATAGCATCACAGCAGCTGTTTTCTGCATATGTGTCAGAACTATATAGCTTACCCTTATGCCAGATGCATAATCTTCAGCAGCTCGTAGGAGTTCAACAAGCTGCACAGCAGCATCAAGTGCATCTGGAGCCCATGATGGTGGAGCTTCTAGAAGTCCAAGAAGAAGTCTTTGTGTGGCGCTTGGTGTAGCAATGGCATAATATCTATTAAGATTAGATAAATATATTCAGTCAGGGAGATGAACTTAAAGATCAACCACCCAACAAGAAGAGAATAAAGTTCAGAAACCTATGAAACAAACGAGCATATGGCTCAAGAGCTGGTAATCCTGCAACTAGATGCTCATCCAGAGCTGTTGTTGGAGGAGGAAGCAGAAGTGCAGGCACAGCAGCTGCTGTTAAAGTTGGAGTTTCATAGCGGGCAACTTCATCACCACAAACACTTAATATAACGCCAGCACCATTAGCAACAGCCCACCTTGGAGTTGAAGGCATGAGCTGAGGATGCTTTCCAGAACCACGGGAAGAAGCTGAAAGAAAAACAAAGATTAAATCGCCATAGAACAAATCTTCCATGCAGAGCATCTCCTATCTATTGTACTTAGAACATAAACTTAAGCTTCAATATGATTTTAATAGTTGATATTCTTCTATTTATTCAATAAAAAGTCACTCATGATAATGCACACAACTGTGTGAACTATCTACCATGTAACAAGTATCTCCAATCAAGTTTGTCTGTAAATGATATTAACAGATTGTTGTTGAAAATTATGAAAGGTAGGCCGAAGTCAATCAACTTTTATGTACTTTGATAACTAAAATTAAGCATATCCACAGTGAGTTTCCTAAAATTACATGTAACAGTCATAAAGAACAGAACTCTCTCCATTCCTAAATCAGGATTTAACTCACCAGTTGTAGGTGGCTTAAGTTCTCCGGCAGCATATTTACCCATAACACCGCTGCACCTGTTCATGTATGAAATATCCATTGATTTGAGCAAAAATATTACTGCAGCCAGAAGTGTAATAAGCTAGTTGAATGCCAAATGTGGCAAGTATCAAACCATGAGAAAATTATATTACTGTCAGCTTACTTTGTTACTAGGATCAAATAAAGAGAGTAAAACTAAATAAGGTCTTTCTGGTATAATATAAAGTGATATTCAATATCAAAACCACATTCATTTTATATCACAAAAAGAATATCTCACCACCGGAAATAGTCACTTCTAATGCCCAGGGGTGCAGCCAGCAATATATCAGTAATCCAGGGGGACAAAGGCCTTATAGGTTTCTTCTCCTGCTGTGTCAAAGAACTATGGCCAGATTCCCCATCAACAGAATCACTTGTTGTTGCATGGCTTCCACTGCTGCTTCTTTCTGTTTCACTACATTGTTTTTCCATTTTGTATATGGGACGATTGTAATGAGTTAAAATCCGCAAAATTTCACCACATGCCAGAGCCCATTGTTCTGAGTATTCATTCTGTACAATTAGATAAGAAGTAAATGAAAATATCAATAGGAAGCTTCTTTGCAGATAATGAAGCAGATTATATGATCTAAATAGCCAGTGCGAGAAGATGGAGCAGTCACTCTAAAGAAAAAGTTAAATCTATAATTCATGATTTATTACAATACAGGAAACATATCGCTAGCAAATTGAATTTACATGCACAAAATCATAATAAAGTAAGGAAATATACCTCACTTTTTGGACACACTAAGAATATGAAAGAAGCAAACGGAGGACTAGTCTTGTCATAGACTAGCGTACCATCAATAATACACGAAATAATTGGAAGTAAAACTGCATGCCCATGTTCTGGATGATGAAGGAGAAACATCGCTGAATGCATAGGTAAAAGAAGAGTTACTATAAATGATATAGAAATAAATTCATGACAAAAGCAAAGTCTTGCTAACCAATCACAACATAAACTAACATGAGTTAGAGCATAAGTACCCAAAACATCATCAAGGAGGCGCATTTCCTTCGAAGGGTAATGGCTACGGATCAACTGTTGAAGTAATACATAGCAATGAGTGACATCTGACGCAAATTCTTGGTTGTCTCAAGTTCAAAACAAAAAATATTTTCTTGATTTGAACAAATGAAATAATCTTGCTATGTTACTCTTTCCAATTATGAGGGTTGGTATATAGAAAAGGTATATCTCTCATACCTCAGCAATCTCATCAGGAAATTGCTCTGACGTAAACTGCCCAAAGTATTCCACATAAGCAGCAATTTGATCCTAGGAAAAAGCACAAGTATAAGACATAACAATCAAGGAAGGGATTATAATGACAATCTATCGACTAGAGTAGAAAAGGCAGAAATAACAAAGATCATATTTTATTAAAATAACTTGAAGATGCTGTTATAAATTACACCTTCCCATAGAAATTTCAAGTTCCTAATGCAGAAATGCATCAAGTCATCCAGAGATTTGTTCAAACAATAAAAATATACTCTTTCAACTTTACTTAACCATATAATATGAAAATATGAAAAACCAGGACTGCACCTAGCCACATCATTAGCATTACGAATGCAACCAGAGTTTTCTTAAACATATGTTCATTAGAATGACCAGAAAAGTTATGGAAAAGTAAATAAAATCCTGTGGACACCACCGTCCGATTTATCAACTATTTCAAAGTTTAGCTTCTGTCAGTTCAAGGATATAAACTATGGCTCAGGGAAGACATGAGTTCCTGATCCTGATCATAGCTATCGATGACAGAACTTTCCACCTTTCCAAATTAATGAATAGAAACTGATGTTTAAAATAATCATGTTGCTCTCTAGCATGTCTATCAACTACCAAAGGTTTACTCATTTTGTCTACAAAAGAAAACCATACGTGGCTGTGATATCTATACTGCCCTAATAGGAAATAACAGATTGAACACATGAACTATCGAACTTTCTCTCCACAAAGTTACATAATATACACTCTGTGAAGGAATTGCAACAGCACAACAGAAATGACTATAAAGCTCAGCATATCAAGGTTATTGGTTAACCAATTTGAAGATATACATTAATTTAATATATGTATTTTTTAAATTGAATATTGGCGTAGACTTTTTCAATGATATCAAGGTAAACCAAGGTGACAATAGATATCAAATTATTGAAATATACATTAATATGCCAAATTTTCTTTGCATAACTTCAATTTTAATTGAGTGAATGTCTTCACAGATGAAAACACCAAGTATTTTCTTCCAAGAGCTGTTATATTTTATTTTGGGTAAGTTATAGTTTATTTACATGTGGTTTTGGCCATTTTCACATTTTTAAAAGTGACAATGTATCCACCTATTGTTCACTTTGTTGACATATTACACACAAGGTTAAATTTCGTCACTATTTTGACCAAAAAAAAAAAAAAAAAGTAGCATGTGACCTACATGTTTGCTATCTTCATCATCTCCACAAATCCTACGCCATTGTTCTCTGCAAATTCTCACCTTCTCCACCAAAATACCATGTGAATGTCCAAAGAAAGGTGAGAAAATTGGGAACATGCAGAGAACAATGCATAAGACTCCAGGGAAAGAAGAAGAAAGGAGTGCACGTACAAGTTACATGATGTTTCTGTCAAAAAAAAAATTGAATAATAAACAAAGTAAATTATAGATGGATGCATTGCCACTTATTAAACCACATATAGACAGTGTAAAAATCGCCTAAACCGCAACTGTAATTTTCCCTGTTATTCTTGCTTGATGGTGGCCATCTCCAACTCACTGCAAATTTTCCGTAAAAAACCTTTGGTAAATCTAGCACCAGTGGCATTAAGAGAGCCCAGTAAAACGATGAATAATACCCCATGCCATTTGACAAGAAAAAACAAATTCCCAAATGTAATTATTCCATACAAAGATACTTTTTTTTTATGTACTATATTTACATCATAGTGATTAACGGCAGTTAAGATATTCAACACATCTAAAATTTTATAGTATTGAGAAACACTAGACCCTCTAATATATTCTCTTCTACTTCAAAAAAAAAAAAAAAAAAAAAAAGATTTCTACAAGTAACTAAAGGGCCTTGAAAATATCCATAGATATACTCCATATTGGAAAATTATGTACTACATATGAAGCAATAAAATTTTCCTTAAGCAGAAGACCAAATTACAAATAAGAATGCAACCAATATCTAATACACTGAACAAATTTTTTTTTTCCAGTTTTTTAGAGAAGAAAAGTAAGGAAAGTAAATTGTCAAAAATAAAACTAACGAAAATAAAAAAGAAAAATTAAATTGGCACCTTTCTTTGTTGACCATCTTGGGGCGGAGGCCAGTACAAGGAAGAAAACTGAAGACGGCCAATCCAGCGCTCACTGGAACCAGCCATAGAAGATAAATCTATGTTCAAGTTATTCCCTTTTCGCCTTTGATACCAAAATCCAGCCAATATCTGCTACCAATCAAGAATTAAAATGTCGTAATTCAACATTCCCTGTTCAGAAAGGCCACATATTTTTACTTAGTTACTAGAAACAGCAATTTCGAATCCACCAAATCAAATTTCCAGAACTTTTTTTTTTTCATTTTGACAGAAACAAGTACAAAAAATTATTCAGTAGGAACACAAACAAATTCATCTCTCGCAGAGATTGCAGCAATTTACTGCATACAGTGGGTTGCTAACTTAAAATTTTAAAACTTGTAAACCTTCAGAGCTAAAGCCGTAAAATTTATAGGTGATTTCTACGGTTCTACTCATTAAAAACAGAGAAAAAGTTAAAAAAAATTAATAAGAAATTAAGATAAATCTTAAACAGAGTCCATGGCTCCCGGCAGAACAGAGCTACGTAATCTCAAAATATATATCTCAGTCAAATAAAACAAAACTAAAATTGAGAATGAGAATTGTTGGAGAAAATTCCAATTTTCTTTCCCTGCACAAAACTGTTCAGTTCATCTTCCAAAGCTGAGACGAGCCAAAAATCTTCAAATTTTTAAATAAAATAGTCCTTCAAATATCTAACAAAAATTTATATTTAGCACACATAAGAGAAATAATCAAAGCCGTTTCAAATATCAGTGTGAGGCCAAAGATAAACTCCAAAAACATAAAATTATTTTCAGTTAAAACAAAAAAGCAAAAAATATTTTTTAAAAAAATTGAGTACCTGAGACTTGTATATTCAGGGATGATTTCTTGTCAAGTAATAGTTCGGATTTGAAGTAGGAGGCGAAGTAGTTTCAAAATTTAGATTTTTTCCTCTTTTATCTAAATATTTCTCGCTTGAAATATTTAAGAGGTGGTGGTAGCTCGTATGCCGTGAGAGAGAGAGAGAGAGAGATGCAGGGAGAAAGGAGATCTTTATGAGCTCTAGGAAGCGAGAAGCTTAGATTGAGTGCGTACGTGGCAATGATATTTTCCTCTCGCCTCAGAGGCTGGGTGCCACCACGTCATCTTACTCTACCCTACCATCCGACCGCACACATTTTTAGGCATTCGTAGAGTTCAAAATTTTTAATTTCATAAATAGAGAGAGGAAATTAATTGCAAAAATAAATTTTCAATATATTTTAAAATTATGTTTGAATTATCAATTATATAAATAATTTTTCATAATAATTTTTGTTTGATAAAAATTCTCAAATCATCATAATTCTATAAAATAATGATTAAATGATATTATTAAAAATAAATTGAATTAGTTTATGATCTATTCTTTTGCAAAGTTAATGATTAGGATCAATTGTCACCAAAATAATTTACTTGAGTATGAAAATGTAAATTTCCATCCACATACACGCATGGATGCTTGTGCATCACACTCTATCATGCACACACATACATGCATCATAGCCATGTATGTATTCAAAGCTAAACCTATGAATAAATTTATAGTTTTACTATAAAATAATGTCATACACGAAAGAAGAGGTGAGTGCAATTACCCAAGTAGCCTCGCAGTGCCGAGGAGGGAAGTATTTTAATATCTTATAATATTCGATGCTCCAAAGTTCGAATAAGAAAATTGAGGGGGAGACTGTTGGCAATAAAAAAAATTTGTTTTGGTGTTAGTGTGCTTCATTTTCGCAGGCTGGACTGTGCCAGATATTTTTGCAGGGGTGTTGATTGTGTGACGCGGCAACAGGAAGAGTTCATACATCATATAGGCTGCAAGCTAATTACACGTGGTTAGCTGCTTATCGCCCGAGAGAATATGTGATCATAACGTTCCACGAAACTTCTAGCTGCTTTCAAGCTATATCAATAAGAAAAATAATGCTCATGCGTGTAATTGACGCAATTTGAATCAATAAAACCAAGAAATTAATGAAGTTAATTTTAATTTAATTATGCTAAATTTACAATGAGTAATAATAGGTAGAAATAGGGTGAGAATTGATTTGGGTACAAGTGATTTAATACAAAATATTTAATTGATTAAATATTTGAATTTAATATTTTAAAAGATCAATTTTAATTTAATGTAATTTGAAATCACCCAAAATCAAATGTTTTGATTTG
Organism: Saraca asoca; assembly: GCA_026873985.1. Taxonomy (NCBI): domain Eukaryota; kingdom Viridiplantae; phylum Streptophyta; class Magnoliopsida; order Fabales; family Fabaceae; genus Saraca; species Saraca asoca. The sequence continues at coordinate 12,604 of JANHAO010009507.1, forward strand.
TATTATATTCTAATGATTTATTTTAATTTGATATCTGAATCTCCTTTCTATAATTTTATTAGGTTTCAGATTTTTTTTTGTCAAAAACTAACTTTTTATTATTAGATGTCCACTTTAAATCATTTAATATATAATAAAAAAAAGTGAATTAATAAATAAATTAAATACATTTTCTAAAAGGAAACAATAAACACACGAATAAGTCAAAGCTTTTGTTTTAAGAAGCTAATAAACTTTTAATATAAGTGTTAATGGAGTGTTGATGGAAGTTAAATGACTTGAGATTTAAAAATATATTTAATCAATCGAATTTAATTAATTTTTAATACATATTTTTTTATCAAAATAATCTGTTTAAAATCACTTTTTTATATTTTTATAATTATTTTAAATTATTACATTTATTTAATATGTATAATCTATTCATTTCGCAAACGAATCTATTGATTGTGATTAATTTGACTCAATTTACATTAAACATAGAAGGACGTCATTTAGATTGGACAGCACAAACTAATCATTTTATGCTGAGCGAAAACAACTTTTATGGTGTGAAAATAATTCCTTTGAAAAATTTAACCATAAACTGTTTGCAGTTTTGTTTTATTCTTCCAAATGTGTGTATTTTGGGTTGATAGTTAAAAACATGTGTATTTAAAACGACCATTCTATAGTTACACAACTTTATACCCATAAACCTTTCAAAGCTCCTAATTTTTATTTTTTAGTTAATAACCTTTTTTTCCTTGAATTAGTCCCTGCATCAATTAAAGAAGCATATATATAGTATAAAATAAATAAATAAATAAAAGGTTGTATGAAACTAGCTAGTCTTTCTCATGAAGAAAACAGATTATAATTTAATATGTATTAAAAAATTTTGTAAATTTTTATAAAAATTTACATATAAAGTCATAAAAATTGCAAACTTTTACATAAAATTATCTAATTTTTTCATAAAAATTATTAATGTATACAGATTTTACATGTAATAATTGTATAAAAAATTTACAAATTTTTTTATTTCTATATAAAGAATATAAATTTTAATAAAAATTACAAAATATAAATTTATTTTATAAAATTTGTAATAGTACATATTAGTATAATTTTTTTTTCATACATATGAAAACATACGGTGTGTCAACAACAAAGTGACAAAAATGTTGAAATCAATGAGTATGTCAACCAATTAATATTATTAAAACACCACAGTGATGTTGAAGTTGGAATATGCTTGCTGATGCAAGCCTCTCTCTGGCTTGCGCCTGAATATGAAAAAGAACCACAAGAAAGTGCTTGCCCATAGTAACAATTTGCCGGATTATCAAAACTGCTTTAGAAAAGATAATGTTCCTCGTCTGGAAATGGCAAGTGGAGGCCTTAATCTCTCAACCAGTGATAATCTACTAACGTGTTTTACTTTTAAAAAAGTCAGAAAGTTGCACGATCTATTACTTAATCAACATATTTGCATTATAGGATGCCATTGACTATTGAATAATATTATTAATATGAAATGTTCAAATCATTTTATTAATTTGACTAAACAAAAATTAGTATAGTATGCGAGTTGTGCCTACCACCGAGAACCAAATTGCCCAATGCTTATGGTTCAGTAAGGTGGTAAATGCTGGTTGACTTGTTCATGTCCCATGATTGGATTTAAAAGAAGAAACCACTTTCTCAAGTGCCAAAAACACGTAATGGAAGATGACACATAGGTAAGATTTTCTATGTTTTATTATTATCTTATTTATTTATTTATTTTTATATGCATAAAAGAATAAGAGAAAAAGCAAACCGAGAAGGGTGAAAGTTGTAGAATTTCTTTCGTGTTATCCAAATGTCCAATTTAAATACTGTTGATGATAAAAATAAAGAAAGAGTAAAAAAAATTTCACAACAATGAGAAATTGAATAAATTTATATTTTATAAGGTTGGGGTTCACCTCCTCTCACAAGTAAGGATCTTTTTGAGAAAAAAAGGATAAAATCATGTGGATACATCCGGAGAGAAAAAGGACATAACCTCATCCCGTCAATACATCCAAATGGATAATAACTTACTCAATTTTTTATCGATATAGGATTTCTTCTATCCCTACTCAATTTTACTATCAACAAATATGAAAGGGGTGAAAAAGTGAAAATCAAAGCAAATTAGAGGCATTTCTATCTCCAATCATACCTGCAAACTATTGATGAATTGAGATAGAGGTTGGGTACATCTAGTCGATTAATCTGGTTTCACTGTTCTCTATGGAAAAAAAAAAACTCCTATGTTGGAAAAGAATCGATAATATTGCTTCAGCTTTCTTCTATTCTATATTCTGCTTAACATGTAAGTAAAAGGTTAATCATCTTAAGCCATTGTACGTGATTTACCGACGAAATACTTGGATAATGTTTTAAAGATTTTCATAGTTAATATATTAAAAAATAATAATGATAACCCGTCACAATCTAGTTTTTGAAATTCATTTTTTTATAATTTTTTTCACTCAATTTGGTTTGATAGAGTCAAAGCACCGAGAAAAAAAAAATGATATTTGTTGACTTTGATCAGTTGAAATATCCCTTGAAATCCATAGTGGGCAAATGATAAGCTTATTTTTATTTCTACTAAATAAAATAAAAATAAAAGTAATTTTATTCATTTAGTGGCAGCACACTTGCTGTCGTGTGTCTAGGGAAAAATTTATGATATTTTAGACACCATTTATTGTAATAGAAAATATTTTTATAAAAATAGTTATATTTATAAAAAATATTTTACTTATTTAATATTATATATAAGGATATGACAAAAAATAGTATTTATTTTTTTTAAAAAAATTATTATCATGATATTATACGTTATTTTATTAATCACAACACGTACAAATTATATAAAAATCTTTTTTTTTATGTAAAGTAACAAGGTTTTCTATGAAAAATATTTTTTAACAAAATAAATAAAGTCTGAAAATAAATATAATATAAAGAAATAATAAAAAGTTATCAACTTATTTTTATTTTTTATTTTTTGAGAATAATGGAATAGAACCCCAGAATTACTTTTTAATTTATTTGTTGGATGATAGCATTTGAATTTCTCTACTTATATTATTTTACATTCAAATAAAACATTGATTTGTATAAAATGGGTAGACTAAACAAATTATAAAGAGAAACATGATAAAAAATATAAATTATAAATTTATATACAAAATCTTGTAATTTTTTATAAAATTACAAAAATAGTACCGAATGATAACACTGCCCCTAAATTTATCACCCCCTTTATTCTCTTTAGCAATAAATATTTCTTTAAGAGAACTATTTTTATTGAGTGGGTTTGCACGTTGCGACCAGAAATAGAGCCGCTCCACCATGTGTTGACACGTGGTTATACTGGTGGTGGGAATGTCAAACTCATAAATATCTACCCCTTTTTTTTCCCCTAACTTACCATAAAAACAAAAGCTGTAAAGGAAAAAAAGCTTTTTTTTTTTTTTATATATTTTTGGACTTAATCGACCAGGTTAAGCGTATCAAGTAGGGAAAGGCGTGGCCCAATCACAAAGCCGCTTCTGATTTATAAAGATCCAAATCTTGTCTGCTCCTTCCTTCCCTCTTCGAATTTCTTTTCTTTCTTGCACCTCCCCATTAGTATTATTTATATTAAATTAAATTATTAATTATTTGATATAGTATTCATTTGAATCGCAAATAAATTTTTTTGGGTTAAACTTTTTAAGAAATAATAAATCATCTGGTTTGTACAGAGTTTAATGGAAAATATAACTTTTTAAAAATTAAAAAATACTTAAATTATATGATTGATTATTAATTAAAAAAAAGGAAGAAATTTTATTTTCCACGAAATGTAGAAGTTGTTTATCCATCTTTGAAGATAAGTTTTACTTTATATATTTATAATCAAACAAACATACAAAATTATCATTTCAGGATTTAAATAATGATAAAAATATTTTTTAAAAAATTTATCAAATATTTTGATAGAAAAGTATATTTTTTTTAGAATATTTTAGTTATCTTAATAATATTTTCTGATAAGTTTATAGTCAAACTAAATATCACGTTTGAATTTATTTTTTAAAAAATTTTACTTCTTTAATGTCAATCAAATAATTTTTAATACTTCTTGAGATGTTCACATGTAAATTTACTTCCTGAAAAATTTAATTTTCTGTGAGGAATTTATTTTTTGTGTGAACCAAAAAGTCTTAAATTTCTTAATAAATTTTCAAGGAATAACTTAAAATTATTTATTTGATAATGAGAATTGAAAATTCTCATAGGAAATTATTTTTACCTGAGAGATAATATGTAAGTAATTTTACACATTTCATAAGAAGTAGGATTTCCTAAAAAATCCTACTTCCTCAATTTTATCAATTAATGATCAAACAAATAATATACTCTCTTGCTATTTTCTAATAAAGTAATTTTTTTCAACCAAATAATATATGGGTATATATATTGACAATTTTTTAAAAAAATTTAACTAATAAATGTTAAGTTAATTAATTTAATATTTAAAAATTTATTTTCATCTATAATCGATTGTGAAAAGATCCACGTGGCTCGGATGGTTCGCCATGGCACATGCATGGCATGGGAAATCATGTCATGGTAAACTTTATCATATAATATTTTATAGTTTTTGGCCATCCCATATAATTATTGACTCCAATAGTTAGATCATGTGTTGGTCTGCAATTAGTTGTTTTAAAGCAATTTGTCTCTGCCAACATGCCTTGGATTTGACTAACTTATGATTGATAAATTTACAATAACACCCTTTTGTAGTGACTCATGGCTAAATTATTGATTACACCCTATTTTTATAGGGTAACTCATTGTTAAATTATTGATTTTACAGGCAATGTTATCTCAGTATAAGAAAAGAATTCTGTTGTAAGAATCATATTCTTATTGATGCTTTGACGAGCTCAAAGACGCTACTACGTGTCAAATATAGAAGGAAAGGAAACCTTAAGAGGCGTTTTCTTTGACACATAATACAATTCAAAAGAGAAAAACGTTGCCACTTTGTTTGAATTTTTGAATGTCACATATAATTATTATTTTGTTCATTAAAATTGGTAAATTGCAATACTAAAAAAAAAAGTTCTATAAAAATTTAAAATTTAATATGTTATAAATATAAAACCTTCTACACTATTAATTACAAATTGAAATGCATTACATCATTAAAAAAATAAAATAAAAAATTAATGGTAAGATTAATGCCTTTTCTTTTTTAGGGTCTAACTTATCCTTCTTGTATTTTCAAGTGACTCGTACGTCAATAGTGTTGTAGTTTTATGAGTGTATCAAAAGAAAAGTCCCACATTACTCAAGTTTTGTGAGTGTGTCAAAAGAAAAGTCTCACATTACTCAAGAGAAAATGTTCACTACTTTTTGAGCCAATAAATATAGAACTTCAGAACTGCTTCAAATACAATAAAACAAATTCTCCTCTCCTCTCTAACTCCACTGAGTTATTGTATTCTTATCTTTCTGCTGTTCTGCTAGCCTTGCTTTTGCAAGAAGGGTTTGCTTAATTATGGGGAGCTATCGCATTCAACTGTGTGCGGCGGAATAGCTCTTAAGGATAGTGTCCTTTGACACGACTCAAACCAAGTTTTGTGTGCTGCTGCTAACGATTTCCCAACAATCTTAAGAGCTATGGAGGCGCTGA
>JANHAO010009508.1:0-18320 GCA_026873985.1 Saraca asoca
TAATTGGGCTATTTATACAAAACACTCATAATTGACTTAAATATTAAATTTGTATTTTAATTATGAAAACATGATTTATGTTAGTTCATAAAATTATTCCAACAGGTTTTACATTTATTTATTTTTCTTTTTTATCTCATGAAAATATCTAAAATATAATTTATTATTTTATTCCAACTATTTGTTCAATCAATTAGTGTAAGGAATCTCACACAAATAATTTCAACTAATAATTAAATTTTCTATGGATAATATCAAATGACAAAAATAGACAGTATAAAAATATTATTTACACTGTTTTATTATGCATCTAACTTTTCTCCGCCTATTTTGACCCTTGTGTTCTCTTCATATTTCCACGATTCATCTGTTCAAACTTCCCTAAAACCAACATGTACCAAAACATCAATGCATACTTGTTTACACTTCTTTAGGGATAAAGAAAAGTAGAAATAAACAGACAGGACGAAGAAGAATGTTGACTAATAGCTTTATGTGCTGGAAAATTTCATGAGCAAGCGTTTCATTCTTTTTTTCCTCCTCTAAAAATAAGTTGCCTCTTCTTTAAGGAAGCTGATGTGAGGTGATTTGATCCCACTTTTTTCTTGTCTTCTTCTGATTTATCCCACAGGGTCTCTCAACACACAAGATGGTGCTTCAAGAATCAAGATGATGTTGAGGATTGCATTACTTGGCGGGAGGTGGACCCTACATCAATTCAAAGTAGGTCCTACTGCTTTTTCATCACCCAGGAAAATATAGCCAGTTAATTTATACACATTTTTCATTCAGCAATTATTATAATTTTTATTTTTGTAATATTCTCTAATTTTGTGACTGGTGAGACAATTGAATTGAAATTTTATTACTTACATCGTTACTTAGTGAATTGCAGAAAGGATCATGATATAAGACTAAAAATTTCCTTTTATATCATTTTCTGGGTTGATTGGAATATTCCAACATCTGGTAAATACAGCCATTTCTTTCTCACTGTTGAAAGCCCACGTCATGGACTTGTCATCCTGATCACGACCAATGGTATCTCACGCCAGAAAGGTCACACAGTTCACTGTGTATTGTGGCCATTTTCTTTAAGTGGGATGCAGATATTCTCCTACAGGGGATTTCATGAAAATCCCAAAGCTGTTGATGCCATGGGTAACTTTTGGCCTGTTAACCATATAAGAAGAAGAAGAAAAGGTTAAAGGAAAAAAACTTAAGGTGGTTGGCATTTTTGGATAACATCACAAATTAACATTGATTCTCCCTTTGAGATTTATTGCTGCTTTTCTTAAATTTCCTTGCTTTCTTCGCTGCCCAGATTTCCCAGAATGCTTATGGTCTCGCTCTACTGCTTTTGGCGGCTAAAAGTAGTCTTTTTGTTCTCAAATTGAAGAAAAGTTTAGGCTTTTTGGGAAATTTCGCTGCAATTAATGCCAGCTCCCGTTTTGTGATTGTTCTGGTGCGTCATCTCTTAACTAAAAGGCATACTCTTCACATGTTTTTATTTTCCCTTTGTGTTAACATCTTAGAAATCTGCTCCTTTTTGCTGTAAAGGCCGAGACTTTAATACTCTATTCTTTCCCATGTTGTTTATTAAGATGTTCTTTGCGTCTGTCGTGCTGTTTTATGCTTTCAAACTAAGCTGAAATAACCTTAAATTTTTGGTTCCATGTTAGTACTTTTATGCCTGCCTTCTTTGGTTTTGTTTGCCAGTAATTTACTATGGCATCTGGAGTTTTGTACCTGGGGATGAAGAAAAGGAGACATTCAATCCTGCTATTTCTTATAGCTTAAATCTATATTACAGAAAGTCACCATTTTTAGCATACAAAGTGTTTAATTTTTTACCTTCTAAATTACTTCTCTAGCGTTGAGGATGTTGCTTTGATTCTGTGTTCAGCAGTGTGATAATTAATTGTTTATTTATAGGCAACTTAAACCATGATTGAAGTTTTGCTTGTGACCTTAATGGTTCTCTCCAACGGGGCTGCGGCTGGCACTAATGATTCCACAATACCAGATACTGTAAATATTGGGGCTCTTTTCTCTTTCAATACCACTGTTGGTAGAATTGTAAAAATTGCCATAGAAGCTGCAGTTGAAGATGTGAATTCTGATCCATCTATTCTTGGTAAAACTAAGCTGAGACTTTCAATGCAAGAGGATTCCAAATACAGAGGATTTCTGAGCATCACAGAGGGTAAGTCCTTTGCAATATACCCTTTTTTTCTTCTTTCTGCTTGAAAATCACCCTTTTTAGCTGTACATAAAGTTACTTGGATTATAATTCTTTGTCCTATAAATAAATTACCCATTTATAACAGCCTTGCAGCTCATGGCAAAACATACAGTGGCTATACTTGGACCCCAAACCTCCATAACAGCTCATGTCATATCTCACATTGCAAACGAGCTCAAAGTTCCTCTACTATGTTTTACAGCAACAGATCCTACCCTTTCTTCTCTTCAATTCCCGTATTTTGTTAAAACTGCTCACAGTGATGTTTATCAGATGGCTGCAATAGCAGAACTTGTTGACCATTATGGTTGGAGGGAGGTTATTGCAGTCTATGTTGATGATGATCATGGCAGAAATGGAATTGCTGCATTAGGGGATAAGCTTGCTGAGAGACGTTGTAAGATCTCGAATAAAGCACCATTAAGCCCAGAAGCAAACCGGGAGGAAATTACGGATGTGCTTGTTCAGGTGGCTCTGGCAGAATCTCGGATTATAGTTCTTCACACTAATGCTGACTGGGGTCCTAAGGTGTTTAGTGTGGCACAGTCTCTTGGGATGATGAAAACTGGGTATGTCTGGATAGCCACTAATTTTCTTTCCACTCTGCTAGATACTTATAATCCGATCCCTCAAGATGAAATGGATGACTTTCAAGGAGCTATTACACTAAGGATGCATACCCCGGATTCAGAGCTCAAAAGAAGATTTTTGTCTAAGTGGAAAAACCTGACTAGTAAAATGACTGGTGATGGCCTTGGATTGAGTTCTCATGGTCTATATGCATATGATACTGTTTGGCTGCTTGCTCGTGCTCTTGATTCATTTTTCAAACAAGGGCACCAAGTTACATTCTCAAATGATTCTAAGTTATCTGAGCTTCATGGAGACAGCTTGCATCTTAATTCTTTAAACATCTTTAATGAAGGGAATCTGTTGCGTAGTAGTATTTTCAGGGTTAACATGACTGGCGTAACAGGTCAAGTCAAGTATACTCCTGATGGAAACCTTGTTCATCCGGCATATGAAGTCCTTAATGTGATTGGAACCGGGTCTAGGAGGATTGGTTATTGGTCTAATTACTCTGGATTATCAATTGTTCCGCCAGAAGTACTTTATTCGAAACCAGCCAATCGTTCCAGTGCTAATCAAAGGCTGCACAGTGTGATTTGGCCGGGAGAAACAGACCAGAAGCCACGTGGCTGGGTTTTTCCGAACAATGGAAGGCACTTAAGAATTGGAGTGCCTAGAAGGGTTAGTTACCGTGAATTTGTGGCACAAGTACAAGGCACTGACTTCTTCAAGGGATTCTGCATTGATGTATTTCTTTCTGCAGTGAACTTGTTGCCTTATGCTGTCCCATATAAATTTATCCCGTTTGGGGATGGCCGTAGCAACCCTAGCAACACCGAACTTCTCCGTTTGATCACTGCGGGTGTGAGTATCATGGCTGTATTGCATATGTTTGTGGGGTCTGAATCTTTTATACTGCTATTTTGAGACTTGGGTTTTTCCCTTCCTATACAGGTCTTTGATGCAGCAGTAGGTGACCTTACAATTACTACAGAGAGAACAAAGATGGTAGATTTTACTCAGCCATTTATTGAGTCTGGTCTGGTAGTAGTAGCACCAGTTAAAAAGTCGGAATCCAGTGCTTGGGCCTTCTTAAGGCCATTTACTCCAATGATGTGGTGTGTCACTGCAATCTTTTTCCTAGTTGTGGGAGCTGTTGTTTGGATTTTGGAGCATAGGTTGAATGATGATTTTCGTGGACCTCCCAAAAAACAACTTGTTACCATTTTGTGGTAGGCAAATCTGTTCTTTTCTTTTTCTAACATCTAACTTAACCGCAACTTAGTGCTGTCTACACACATTATTCTTCCCAATATTCCTCTCACGTGGACACATTATCTAAACTCTAAATCAAATTGGCCCCACTTTTTTAGACGGTGCTTCATGTGGAGTCAATTTGATTCAGATAATGATATGCATTCACATGTGAGAGAAACTGGTCAGTGAGGGCAATTTGATTCAGACAATGACATGTGTATGAGTGAGAGAAACTGCCTCACCTACCTTTAAACAGATGGGGATGGTTTTAGACAGTGACATGCCTGCATGGGCGAGGGAAACTGCGAAGAATATATATATACAACTAGCATTTTTCTAACTGTAAACTATGTTTTTGTTCTACTTATGACAGGTTCAGTTTTTCAACCATGTTCTTTGCCCACAGTAAGTTGCAGTTCTTTTTCCATGACATCTGTGGTTTAAGTGGTAGCTTTGTTTTGAGTTAACCAGGTTGCTTTTTTCTGTTCATGTAGAGGAAAGTACTGTCAGTACTCTTGGTCGCTTTGTGCTACTTATATGGTTATTTGTGGTTCTAATAATTAACTCGAGTTACACGGCAAGCCTGACCTCAATCCTCACAGTGCAACAGCTTGCATCACCCATTAAAGGCATCGATAGCTTGATCAATAGCCAAGAACATATTGGCTACCTTCAGGGTTCTTTTACTCGAGATTATTTAGTCAATGAAATTGGTATTAGTGAATCCAGACTTGTTCCTCTGAAGACACCAGAAGAGTCTGCTAAAGCATTGAAAGATGGTCCTGGAAAGGGTGGTGTTGCTGCATATATTGATGAGCGTGCTTACATAGAGCTCTTCCTTTCAAGCCGGTGTGATTTTAGTATTGTTGGACAAGAGTTCACCAGAAATGGCTGGGGATTTGTAAGTATCTCTTTACTAATGTTATATTACAAGTTAGAACCAGCAAACTGAACATCTATCTATACAGCAGGACCTGGACACGGGATACAGCACAAACACTTGACAGACCGACATGCCAATGTCAAAAAAACCTAGAACACAAATGTCGTATAGATATGTTAAAAAATTAGATAAACATTAAGTATGAAAATGTCAAGAATTATATGAAAACCTGCTCAAAAGTCAAGACCTGTTTAGTATGTCTTGAAATGTAGTTAAAAAGGTATCTAAATTGTATCAAATATTAGATATAATATCATTTTATTCTTTGTAAGTATTATTTATTAGTACCAAAGAATTGTGCTAGTGTGGTGTCAAACCCATACAGATCATTTTTGAGGTGTCTGTGTCAAATCTATATACATCAACTGCCAAAATTAGGAGAAATCTTGATAAAGCTCCAAAATCCAAATTCCCTACCAGATACTCAAATTTCTGCACAGCCACCTATTTCACAACAAACAACGTTATCTTTTGCAATATTCAAGTAATATCTTGTTATCCTTGAGCTTCTTCCTGTCATATATGATACTACATTACAGTTTTGCGTAGCCAACTCATAATCCAACTGAACAATAACTAGCCCACAACTCTGCTTGCAACTTATATCATCTTGTAGCTATGAAATAATGCTATTCCCCATATTATACGAACTACAAAATTAACATGTGATATCTCCTGTGCTTCAGGCCTTTCCGCGAGACTCCCAGTTGGCAGTTGACTTGTCAACCGCCATTCTGGAACTAGCTGAGCATGGGGACCTACAAAGGATCCATGACAAATGGCTTCTGAGGAGTGCATGTCTATCACAAGGTGCAAAGCTTGAAGTGGACAGACTTAATCTCAGGAGTTTCTGGGGCCTTTATCTCTTGTGTGGTATTGCTTGCTCGATTGCTCTCTTCATATATCTCATACAAATGCTGAGGCAGTACAGCAAGCATTACACACAGGAAGTTGAGTCTCCTGGCGGCCAGAGTTCTGGATCTTCTTCCCGTGTACGGACTTTCCTCTCGTTCGTGGATGAGAAAGAAGAGCATGTGAAGGGCCGCTCCAAGAGAAGGCAATTGGAGAGGATCTCATGCAAAAGCAGTGAGGGTGAATCAACCATAAACTCCAATAAAGGATATGCTCAATCATCTTCAAACAAAAGCTTGGATTGTAATAATGATTTAGTGTGATAATATGTTGCTTATTCCTTCTACATGATTTTGTAGCCTCTTCTTTTTGCACATGCATATGCATCACTCTTCATCAGAAATATTGATCAACCCTGAAGCATTTTTTTTTTCTCTCTTTTTCCAATTGGTGATTTTGTGAGATATCAGGTTGTATTTGACCACAATGCAGCATCTCTCCTACCCCTCTCCAAAATATTCAATTTTTGTTCTTATTTATGGTTTATTACTTAACGTTTGAATATATGAAAATATCAAAGACCTTGGATAAAAATTCTAATCCCTTTTAGTGTACTGAAATTTTCGCTTAGTACTTAAAAGAAATAATATATGTTATATGCTATCGAAACTGGCTTGGTTAGTAATATTGTGGCATACAACAATTTGCTATGAACCAACTACTAAAAGATAAAATATCTTATTTTTTAGCAAGTAATTGATGATATTTAATACAAAGCTTTTTTATGTATTCATTGGCTAGGTCAAAGGAGATCCCATCGAAATTTATTATTTAATATTGTCAATAATTATGATTATACCAATAATTAATTATCTCAAAACTGAATTTAATACCCAGCAATAAAAGAAAATGAAAGAAAAGAAATCTGTGCGCGGAGGCTAAGTTATGTTTGTCACCAATTACTGGCCTCACATGCTACATTGTTCCCCTGATACTTCATATCAGGGGATCACCAAGTATGCATTTCCAGCAAAGAGAGCCCATCATTCTGTGGAAATATTTAGTCTGGAACAATTAGTCACATCATACAGATATACATTATAATATTAAAGTTAATTTTACAGACCGGGGAAACCAGAGGCAGTGCTGAATATATACAGTAATGGTAATGTGCCTTTATATTTGTGAGGCTTTTGTGAGTCTAAACATGTGCATTGTAGCATTTTTCCATCAGCATAATCTGCTTCATGCTGCAATCTTTCTTCCCCTTGATATATTATCAAGCCAGCAGCACAAGGCTGATGCACTAATCAATATTTTTAAAATACCTTTGAAAACATTCCTCCTCCTTGCAGTGTTGGAATATGATTTTGTACACTTCAATCAAGAGTCTCGGGAATCGAGCAGCAAAATAGTCATTGAATCCATCTGGTACTGGTCCTACAAGTTCCTGAAAGCCAGCAGCATTGAAACTATTAAGTCATAGATGCAAGGAGAAAGTCTGCAATCATGCATGAATTAGTGGCTACTGCTCTGGTGCCCAGAATCCGCTTTAACAAAAGTATACTACTTTTTTTTATGATATGAAGCCAAAGCTTGCAGCAGAAGCAATATATTTATCACATGGAAAGACAAACCTGAATTCCTAGAGGCAATTCTCTATAATGATTCAGCTTGTTTCTCAAGACTCGTAACAAGTCTCGGACACTGTCGAACTTATATCGTCTGTAGCGTCCAATGTTAGTAACGAAGACTGATTCCAACTTTTCATCCCATTTCCCACCTAACGCCACTGGTGCGCTACCTTCTAATGCCTTTAAAAGATCAGAATCACTATCTCTATCTTCCAGTTCCACTCTGTCACTGGCATCACGAAGAAATGAAAGTCTCATCTCGGAACTCCAGAAAAAAGGATGGTGCAATACTTCGAGTGCCTTTGGCCTGATAATGAATAGGAAAGGTTTCTTCAACTGAATTGCTAAAATACATTCCCAAAGGCATTAACTTTTCATAAATGAATCAATCATTTAAAACTATACAACAATTAAGCAAGTCAGAGAAAACTGCAACACTAATAACATAAATATATTTCCATTTTCCGAGAAATTCTCATTTAAGTTAAATGATCTACCTTTGATCAGGATTAGGGTCTAATAAACGTGAAATAAGATCCTCGGCTTCAGGAATGAACTCGATTAAGAAAAGGTCCTTCTGGTTTCTCACAATGTTGACATCACGCTCAAGACGTTCTCCAAACGGATGTCTTCCACCAGTTATGCAGAAAAAGAGGACACAACCTAAGCTAAATAAATCCACAGCCCGTGTTTGGCGTCCCTGAGCAAGCTGTTCTGGTGCTTGCCAACCTGAGCTGCCACACCCTGCTATTAAGTGATCAAATTTTAGTGTAAGAATAATGAACTAGTTAAATATGCAGATTAATATAGAATTAGATTAAAGCAGACAGCCACTCCAGAAAAAATAGAAAAGGTCAACTGAGAATTGTGGATAACCAGAATTAGATATAGCCAGACATCATTGGACATTCACATGGTAAGTGCTAAACAGAAAGAAAGAAAGAAAATTAGTTTCTCAAAAGTCCGCACCAGTAGCATTATGGCCCAAAGAAGACATATCTCCAAGAAGGCGTTTGCTAATGCCCATATCAGAAAGCTTCACCCGTAAAGATCTTTCCTTGATAATCAAAACATTCTGGGGTTTCAAATCCCGATGAATTATTCCCAATTCATGTAAATGAACAAGCCCAGCAACCATATCTCTGTTGCAGTAGAAAAGAAGGTCAAGAATTAGCCAAATGAAATCTAAATAGAAAAATGTAAAACCCAAACATGGGATGTAGACATCAATATGTGATCTGTCATAAAACAAGAACAAGCCTTAATCTCAAATGATTGGGTCAACTACAAAAGTCCTAAATCAGGACTGCTTCGTGTATATTTTCTTTCTTGTCCACAGTCCAGAGTCTAGACTCATCCTTTCCTGCAATCTTGGAGCTATTATATCTCATAAGTCCACTGCCAAGCTCCTATTTTCAACCTATTGCCCAATTACTTCCCCTAGAGCTTCATTGCACTACTACTCACTTGTCCAAAAAATTTCATTGAGCTTTGTCAATCCTATGACGGCTACTTTAACTAAGCATTTTTAGAATTTAATCCGGTCCTGTATCTTTCTTCCCTGTCCTGACTTTTTCATCTTGGTAGTTGAACAAGAAAAGAAACAAAAAGTTTTGACAATATATACCACAAAATTATGTCTATTAAAATTTCATTGAATACTTCTTACTAACCTCATCAGCTTCAATAATAGAGGTGAGGGGAAGCCATTTGCTTTCCAAAGACCTTGCATATTATCCTTCCCAATTTCCATCTGGGCCTTAATCATACATCTGGAAGTTTGGTCTTTGCTAAATACTGGATTCTCAAATATATCTGAGTAACGCTGAATCAAATCATCTAAACTGCAAGAACAACGCTCCAGAGCAAGATAAATAAAATCTTGATCATATTGCACCCCATACCATCTGACAATGTTTGGATGGTGGTCGGATGCAATAAGATTTTGAATTTCCTTAGAGGCAATATCATGATGAACCCGAACAAGACGTTTGACAGCAACTGCTCGGCCTTCATAAATTCCCTCTAGGACAATGGTACCATTACTTCCCTTTGCAATTTCTTTATTTGATACAAATAGTTTACCAATCCTGCGCCCATCAGCACCTTCATCAACTTTATTTAAGTATAGCCCTTCTTCCATACCACTTTTAGTACGTGGCATTAAATCCTCATCATCTGATGATGGATGTTTATCCTGTTTTGAAACAGAGCTTCCATTCTTTCCTGACTTGCGAATTTTCTTTTTCTTAGGAGGTGAGTTTTTCAAATCAGATTCATTTTGGCCCTTCAATATACTTTGATTCCTAACCATTACAAAGCCCAGGAGACAGAGCATAAACAAAATAAGGGCAAATGCTATTGACCATTCTGCCATCATGTTCCCATCGACTTTCCCAGATGCATTGATTTCCACAGGAGGCGGCGGGAGTGCAACAGCATTATCATAATTGTCATAGAAGCTCACTTCTGGTTGCTGAGGAGGCAATGAATTTGGCACAGGAGCAGGAACCATCCTACTTTCATCATGACCAAATGAGATTCCATCAACAGTAGGTTGTGAAGGAAGCATTCTATTTTCATCATCAACATTTGGCACCAAAGGAAGCATAGGATTTATATCAGGCATTGGGAGCATTTCTTTTTCATGATAATCCACAGGTAATCTTTCAGGGATAGGAGACTCTAACAGCAGATTCTTTCGCAGACGGTGGACTTCTTTTCTCTCTCGACATGGATATGGCATTGCAAAATCCAAGCCACCATCAGAAATGTACTCATCCTCTAAATTAAAAGAAGCCCCATCAGATGGATTTTCATTACCTTGGCAAAATAATACGG
Source organism: Saraca asoca (assembly GCA_026873985.1). Lineage (NCBI taxonomy): Eukaryota > Viridiplantae > Streptophyta > Magnoliopsida > Fabales > Fabaceae > Saraca > Saraca asoca. The sequence goes on from JANHAO010009508.1 coordinate 10,343, forward strand.
CATCAAATTCAGCTACAGTCATACTCCACAGAACTCTATCTGACCTTGGACTGACAGATTGTAGTGAATAATCGGTCCTAAATATCTTGAGTAGCAGCTCAGGTGTATTTAGCTTTGCAGGATCAGTCTCTACCAGCCCCTGATTCTGCTTACCAAAAGTATTTGCAGCACTTGGCCTGTCATCACTCCACCATGAGGAAGCATTATCAAAATCAGATATAGCATAGCTTCGAATGAGTCTTCCAGTCTTAGCATCAACATCAAACAGAGTGTTTTTTTTGGATCCAAGTGTAACTGCTCCATCATCTAATATGATAGGCGTAGCTTTCACAAAATCTGCAACAGATGTTGAGAGCCTCTGCAAAAACAGTAAACCAATCAGAGGGCACATCAAGTAAAGAACGATAACAGCATTTGGAATGACAAAACATCACTACCATAGATGATGAGTGAGGAACTGAAAAAAAAAAGATAAGAAATTTGCTTTGAATTTACATCCTTTATAATGGAGAAACAATTATCAGTGAGGAACTGTTGGTTCTCTCTCTCTCTCTCTCTCTCTCTCTCTCTCTCTCTCTCTCTCTCTAAAGATATGTAACCATGTAGCCAATAAAGAAACATAACAAATTCTGCACTCAAGCAGGTTAATGGTTGAAAGCACCTTAACTCTTGTTTCTTTTCATGTTAATGAAATTTTAATAATTTTAAGCTAGATGTGAACCTACCATACCTCTCCACCTTCATCTAGGCTCAAATCAAACATTGAAAGCTAATGAGATGCTGACTGCTTTGAGGCAACATAATCTACATTGCCATCCATTAACTGATATGAAAGTAAGTTCAGAATTATGAAAAGAGACATGGAATATATGCATAGTGGAGTTCAAGTATTTTGACCAAACACGGAAATTTACTCCAGATTTAGTAATTTCTAAGGCTGCAATTTCTATGCCATAAAATCAAAAGGTTAAGGCAACTAACAATCCTTACATCTAAAACAGTTATGGACATTATATGCATCCTTATACATCCATAAAGCTTGATGCAGCCAGCAAAAGCACATGATGCAATCAAATTTTGCAGCAAGCAGCAGAAAAAGGTCAAAGTAAGTAGAAAAGAGCATAGAAAAAAAGTTAGATAACCAAGTACTATTATACTTCTTCAAAAAGAATATCACTAAATTAGATTCAATAAACACATAAACATAGCTGTTAAATCCAGAGGGTCTGTCATAAATGGCAATGAAAATGACTTCACTTTAGAAAAGCGCTTAGTCACTGACATAATACTTAGAGGTGAAGATATCTTCAACCATACCATTTTAACAAAAGGATTCTTTTGAATATAAAGCTTCCAGTCGTCCCCACATTCCATGAACCCACTACTTGGACCATATACATTATCTTTATCAGTATCATTGTCAAGAGGAGCTTGATATGAACTGTAAATGGGTGATCCAGTTGAAAATGACCATATTACTCTCTTGGAGTCACCCTCCACCAAATACATCGTTCCATCTAAGGCAGCAATTAGAGCTGTATCTTGCTTTCTGTCCAATGAAAATATAAAACAAAGTGAAGTAATGTGGTCAGATTGCAACTTACCCAGAGTAGAAAGTAATTCGGCATTGCAGCAGCATAATGACACACTCAAACTCTGAAACAAAGCTATAAAATAGGATTGTAGCAACATTTTAGTATACTCCACAGTATTTAGTTCCATAACTCAGTTCCTTGACAAATATTAATTCCTTAGATAAAAAATGCAGCATGGAGTTGGGAAAAAGAGAGAATCCATGATGAAGGCACTGAAGCCATTTCAATCAATGCCTTCAGCATTCATTTATCCATTAACTCCACAGCAGTGACTTTACAATCAAATCAGGCATCATTTAGAATGACTAATCTAGCTTATTCATGAACTATGAGTCTATGACATCCTCACAAACTATAAAATTCTGCAAAAAGTTGCCAACTTTCTGAAAAGACAATAAACCGGAGTAAGAAACTCACGATGGAAGAGACAGAAGATTTCGTTTTGGGGATCGAAATTCAGATAAACCCTTCAAGTCCTTCCCATAAGAATCCAAAACCAGGACTTTGGAGGTCTCTGGCTTTGATACATCACCAGTTGAGCTGAAAAATCCGATGATGATAAGTATCAGCAAGCATAGAATGCAAAGAAGTCGGTACAGCATTTGGGGGCTTCAACGATGCGCTCCAAACGAAGTCGTCAGGAAATGATGCGATAATATTCCGATAACAAACAGATTGTGTGACAGATTGGCGTGAAATCGCGATTAAGAAGGGTGTCAGGGAGGTAACGGAAATCTGAGGAGAACAGCCGCCGACGGCATCGAAGATTCGAAGCTTATCCGGATCCTGCAATATTAGGATCTTCCCGTCTGAAAATAATTCTAAGTCGTCATGTTGGACTTCTCGGAAAAATGATAGATGAAAAAAAAAAAAAAAAAACCTTTGACATTTCTTTAAAACGGATTGTAGAATTACCATTTCATGAAAATATGATGAATAGATTCTTATTTATTCAAAATATACATATTTCTTCAAAGTTATCATTCATTATTTGTAATCATTATGTTTTGATAAAAATAGAAAAAATTTAAAAAAAAATCATTCAACTGTGCGGTTATGCATCTTTTCCATCAAAATATAATTATTCAATTTTGGTTATTGGTGGAAGAATTTCAAGCATATTTAAAAGGGTTTAAATTTCTTCTGCCACCGGTGAAAATAAATTTTATACTGTCACAAAGTTATCAAAAGACTCTTGACACTTTTTTTACTATTGGTAAACATATGGGTTCGATTGATATGACAGGATAATTGATTATGAGAAATCTATTATATATTTTATAATATTATCTAATAATTAATTATACATAATCTTTTGTAATTACTTTTCAATCTTAAAATTATTAAAGAATGAGAAAGCAATAAATGTTTTATTCTTATTGGGGGAATAAAGATAACGTTGATAAATGAAGATAAATATGAAGATAATATAGGTATAAATTTAAATATTTTTTTTTATAACTTTAATTAAAATAAAATATAATTAAAGTAACTTTTTATTTAATCTGATTTATTGTTTATAATTGATTATTAAAATATTTTAAAAATATAATCAAATATTTAAAAAAATACTATAATTAATTATTTGATATATAATTAATTATTGTGAATACTAATTATTATTTCAAACAAGTATATAATTGATGTAACGATAAGATAATTAATTTTTAAATAATTAATTATATATAATCTATCATTGTTTAGATTATATATAAAAAAAATCATTTTTTACTTATTGAATTACTATAAAGTGTATCAAAAAAAAATAATAGAAGTATTTATCCTTATTGTTGAGATAAGGATAATAATGACTAAAAAAGAAAAAAGTGAAAATAATATAAATAAAAATCTAATTATTTTTTTTATAATCTAAATTGATGCAAGTAGTTGATAAGTAAGCTAGTAGTTGATAAATTAGTTATTAATTGTTAACTGATAAGTTAATTAATTGTATTAGAAATATTTAGTAAAATTAGTCAATAAACTAGTTCATAAATGTAAAATGACATAAAAATACATGTTGATATAAATAAATATATTTAGTAAAATTAATTTATTTTGAGATCAAGTTATATTTATACAATGGAAATATTCAAAATTTGAATATAATTATTTAAAATTTAATTAATTACATTTTACATATCACTTTTTTATTTATTTATATTAAATTAATAGACATATGATGTAAATGTTTTTTTTATCCCTTTTGATTCTATGTAAAAAGAACAATCATTGAAAATGTTATAATATTGATAGATACACTTTTATGAATACGTATAATATAAATTGTCAATTAATCAAAAAAAATAGATAAATTTAAAAGAAAAGATTGAAAATTTATAACATATAAGTTATAAGTTACTTATCAAAATAGAGCTTATTTTCTTATTAAGTTAATGTGTCAAATACCTTTAAAATATATAAAAAAAAATTATCGACCAAGTCAATACTATATAAGCTTGCTTATAACCTACTTGTTGACTGCACCAAACACACTTAAAATTAAAGTTACTCAATTATCTTTTATTTAACCAAGTTTATTAGTTATTGATTATTGAAATATTCTAAAGGCTTGATTAGTATAATATTAGAATAATTAGCTATAAATATAATTAATTATTAATAATTTATTATAAAAAAATCTATTTTATGTTTAGTAACATCATTTGATAATTGATTATAAATAATCTACTTTTATTTTAATGATATATAGGGAAATTATTTTTTAATGTTAGATTATTAAAATCAATAGGAGCTTTTATCCTTTTTGTTGAGATGAGGACAATTATGACAAAAAAAAAGAGGGGATAATATGAGTACAACTATGGATGTTTATCTTTCTATAATCTCCAATAAAAATAAAAGCTTTTCAAAGTAGTTTTTTTATTTAATCAGATTCATTGTCTATAACTGATTATTAAATATTCTAAAAATGTAATCAAAACATCTTTAAAAAGTGACATAATTGAGATTAGTGAACTCATATTGTTATAAAATAACATAACACTGAAGAGTTATTTATTGAAATGACAAATTGTCCCCACTTTGAAGAAAATATTCAAACATATACAACAAAAATCAAATTCACTATAATAAAAAATATGCACAATTGAAATTATGATTCTCAATATTCTATTTGGAATCGATTTTTTTAGAATTTGTTTCATTTTATTTTAATAGAAATTATTTTAATTCTTTTGTTAATGAATTATATTATTTGAAAATTGTATTGAAAATAATAATTTTAATTCATTTGTAATTAAATTATTCTATTTAAAACATATTGAAAAATACATCTGTTATGGGCAATTTTTGGTCCTGCGAAATGAGCTGGCAAAGGCCTAGCGGCAGATCAGACTATGTGAGAAAAAAGCGAAGCTCGCTAGATAGCAAATCACATGGGCGTAGAGCAAGATAGAAGTCCTAGCACGTTGTGAGACAAGTCCTAGCTCACGTAACCAGCATCTTGCTATGCGCAAGCTCGCATTTGACAATGCGAGCTTGTAAGAATTGTCCTCGTTGACCAAAGGCTAGCAGCAACCCGACAAAGTCCCAACTCGTGAACATTACACCTCGCTTAACAAAGAGCTCGTTAAGGGAAAACCTGAAGCAGGTGCCCTCGCATGGGGCCAGTATGCAAGAAGTAGCGTAAAAGGCTCACCCACAAAAAGCAAACTTCAAAAGTCAGCCACTAGTCTGCAAAAGACATTTTATAGTAGTTTAAACTGTCTTATACATTTATTTTGATGTAACAAAAGTATAAGTTATGTAATTATAATTGTAACATCCCCAACCTCTATAAATAAGAGGAGAAAAATCACTATAAGTAAGCCTAAATGGAGATACTGTAACTCTGTTAAAATTTCTCTAGATTAATAAAATGCTACCGTGGATGTAGGGACTAGTGTCATTCGATTTTGGCCGAACCACATTAGAAATATTGTATCTTTACTGCTTTTTCTCGGCCCTTCCTCTTCATCTTTACTTGTTCAACCAGAAAATAGTTTGAGTCCTAGAAGAACCTATCAAGTTGGTTGGATTTTGGCTGAATCGAAATCCACCGTCAATAATATTAAATTTAATAAAAAATAGACTTTAATGGTATTATAGTAAATAAAATGTTAGAACGAGGATAAAGTTTTTTTTTATATAACATGTATCTTAGGACAAATAAATAAATTATAATAAAATCTTTGATAAATTTCATAATAGCACAAATACAATTGAAATAATAGTAAATGAAATGAAATAAAATATCTTTTAATTTAAATCTAAATATTATTTAAAGAATTAATTTCATAATGAAATAAAATATTATTTTTAATCATTTTAAATAAATGATTAATAATTTTTGTGATTAAGGTTTTATTTTCTTCATTTTAATGTCATAAAGTAATCATATAAATAAAATTTTTTATCATATTACATAATTATATATGAAAAAATTAATTACAAATTGAAATAAGTTTTAAAGATTTAATTATAAAAAATAAGTATGAAAATAAAATTATAAATTAAAATAGATAAATTTTTTATTTGGCCTATTATTATTATTATTATCATCATCATCATCATCATCATATTAACAGTTGAAGATTTTTTTATCATTTTTGTTTTTGTTGGGTTGCTACGTGTCAGCTTAACAAGAGTTTTTTTCTCGTCAAACCTAACGTCATTGTAAAAACACTGTGTTTCACTGTCTAAAGCAGAGTTGTGGTGTGGCCTTCATTACACATTTGTTGTTGTTGGCCATTTCTGTTTGCTCTTGGCAGAAGCAAAGTTGTCGGTACAGGCTAACTATTAGTAAATACATAAATAATGATAGCTTCATTAAATGCATGCTGATGACTTCCTAACGATCATGACTTTTCTCTTTACTTTGTTTTGCTGTGTTAAATATTTTGTTATCTAAAAATGCTTTTCTTACACTGCATTTTTTGCTGAAGTTTTACAGAGGCTTTTGTAGGCGAGGGTTGAAATACTTCAATTTCTTCTTCTTGGTGCTATCATGGTTGGTGATATTTAATGTATTGACTGATTTATTGTTAGTTATGGTTATTTATTTCTAGTTAATAATGATGTGGATATGTTGTGTGTATCTATTTAGTAGTTTGGTGAATTGTAAAAATTTATGATGTACAGTAAGTGAATCAGAACTTTCTATTATTCTAGAGAAAGAAAACATTCTATTATTTTAGAAAAGCTACATATATATAACTTTAACTTCAAATATCTTTTATTTTGACTTAAAAAAAATAAAACTGAAGAACGAGGGGTCCATACAATGATCTTAACCCCTATTTAAAGTTGTTGGGATGTATAGTTGTAGTCCAAAAAAAGAAAGAATAATAATAAATTAATTGCAAGTAGATCCCAACAAGTTATTATCTGTAAATTAGCCATGCAAGTTAGTCCAATAAGTTAGTCCTTGCAAGTTAATTTTTGCTGGGGAAGTGTGTTAGAGCTTATCTTTAGAGTTAGAAGCTAGGTGCTAGGAGCTAGCTAAGACCTGTGAGCTAGAGCCCATCTTTAGAGCTGAGAGCTAGATCTACGAGCTATGAGTTATCTAAGACCTACAACTTGGAGCTCATCTTTAAAGCTGAGATAGGCTTTGATCAATTGGGCATGTTCGTTAGGCTTTTAGCAGCCCATTTACATGGTTCCAAAAATATCCATAATAAAAATGAAGCAAAAAAGACTAAGAATAAATATTATTTCAATTATTAATTTAAATAATTTATTATAATACATTATGTAAGTATTTTTTTTTAAAAAAAGAACATAGCATATAAAGACATAAAATGAGTTATTTCAAGGAAGAGCACATTATATGTTTGCTAAGGCTCTGCACTGCACTCATGATTTTGCCCTAGCCAGTCCCCATCACCATCCCTTCTTACTTCTTTTCATTTTTCCTTTTTTTCTCTCCATGATTAATTATTTACTCTCTTCAAAAAACTATACTGACTTTATACAAAATATTTTATAATTTTGTAGGGTTCTTAAAAAGGAAAATGCATGCATTCAACTACAAACTATAAATATGTATTTACCATACTCTCATCAACAGCTGCAGCATTATTCCATAGAAGTTTCAACTTACACATATATAATTATATTTATAAAAATTTTAACAAGATTTTCTATTAATAATTTATAATAAATTGATATAATATTATTTCAATTATTAATTTAATTAATTTATTGTAGTACATTATGTTAAGTATTTTTTTTTTAAAAAAGAACATAGCATATAATAACTTATACTATAAAATAAATATTTTCATTAATAATTGGCATTTTGTGTTTAGAAGTGGTCTTGGTTTTGTAATCAACTTATTTGTGTTTAGAAGTGGATTGATTCTATTTTTTGCTTGGAAGAA
>JANHAO010009509.1:0-18469 GCA_026873985.1 Saraca asoca
CACACACACACACACACACACACACACACACACACACACACACACACACACACACACACACACACACACACACACACACACACATCATCTTCAAAGTTTCCTTAAACTTTTCAATTACGTTATTGATCATCAATGAATAGGTTATAAGTTATCATATATTTATATGAGGTATAATTGTGATTGAATTTCCAAAAAACTAGACACTCCCATTTGTTTAATATTTATGTTCTTTTCCTATTTTGTTTCAACTCTTCACCGTAATTTAGAAGTCACCAACAACCCCAAAAAAAAAAAAAAAGTTACCAAGTCCCTCCAAGAAAATGAACCTCAATCACCATGAATTTGCAATGTATTGAACACTATTAGCATTCTAGACTATAATATTACCTTAGGAAAAAAAAAAAGGGATTGAAAATGAAAAGTCTTTCTTAGTGCAAAATGTGCATCAAAATCAAGTCATAGTGACGCAAAACAATGTCTTTTTCTTCATTTATTTTTCCATAAATGGTACATGTCCCCTACCATATCTACTATTATAAGCACTACACTTGTTGGAAAATCATATAGGGTCCCACTTAGATTGTATTATGTTGACCAAAACTTAAAACTTTGATTTTTCACCAACCTTGCTTACAAAAACAAATATAAACTTAATATTACTTTCATGAAAATAACGACAAACTTTTTAAAAGGGAGGAAAGAAAATGATATGTAAGCCAATTCCATTTCCTTGCTTCTTCTATTGTTTTCTTCCACTTTCTCCTTTCTTCTATTATTAATGGCTAAAACACTATCACCCTTCCACAATAAGAGCAAAAAACAAAAGGGCTACCAATACACATAGTCTTATGCTTGTTTGGTTAGTTTTATGCAATTATGAACAAAACTTCACAGGTGTAGCTCACAAATTGGATGAAGACACTCCAAGAAACTTCATTCCATAAAGTGACTTAGTACCATTTTATGAACTACTATTTAAATATAAATTTATTCTCAGTTAAATTTAAGTATAATTGTCTATTTAAATATAAATAAGTATTATGTGTGCATACAATCAACTCGTGAATATTACCTTATGTTTGGATGAGTGGAAAATGGAAAGAAAAAAAAATAGAAAATTTTGAAATTTAGCTAGAGAAGAAATTATGAAAAAGAGAAAATTTTAAAATCTTGATGTCTGTAAACAATTCTAATCACAAGTTATATCTTTTTAATTTTTTTCTTCTTTTTCTTCTCTTTTAATCCATACAAGGGAAGATTTTAAATTTTAAACTTTTCTATCCTTTTTCTTTTCTTTCCTCCCGTCCAAGCATGGGATTAGAGATATTTTGGACATTTTGGTCATTTGATATCAACGAAGGATACTATTTCCTATATAAGATTCTAGATCTTATTGCACACTTGTAAGTGTTAAGAGGTATTTTGGTCATTTGATATCAATGAAAGATACTATTATCTCTACAAAATTCCAGGTCTCATTGCATTTAAAACTTTTAATTATCTCCCTTTGCGTAACATTTGAAATGACAAAAATAAAAGAAGGGTATTCTTTTTACTTTTTCTTAAGAAAATATAAAGCGTGTGGAAGGCATAACAAATGCAAGACAACAAACAATGATCAAATGGACTTCCAAAATAAGAATACAATGGAGTGCAAGACAAGGAAGAAGAGTAGATCTGGTGACAGTTACAATGTAATTATTATTTCTGTCTCTTTTAAACAGTTCAGAGCCTGCTTTCTTTGAATGTCCAAAATTGATTTTTGTGTTTGACAAAACACTTGGCTATCTTCTTGGAAGCAACCTTTGCCTCCACATTTAGGACAACTTGCAAACCATAAGAAACATCATTTGTCTCTCATTTGTCCAAACAAACCAACCTCATTAAATTAAGGTATGCCACATCAACCAAACTTGGTTTTTTAAGAGGGCACAAACTCCACCATAGAATGTATTTATACTTCAAAATCAAGAGTGTGATCAATGTTAAAAGAATGAATTGCACTCACATTTTTTTATGTCAACAAAGAATATGGTTCTCTTAATTAAAATATGCAAATAGAGAACCTTCAATACTATATGAAAGACCAAGCATCCAAGTAAAGAACACGCAAGAAATCTACCAATCCAATGTAAAAAGCTACACATTTTATCAACAACCCCATAATTTATGAATAAAATGTTTGATTTTCTTAATACCAAATTTTTTTTTTTTAAAAAAAAAACCACTTTTTAGAAAACAGCAACAAAACTATAATCAAATATTTGTGTTACCTTAAAGTTTACAAGAGATAGACACAACCTCGCAGCACAATTCTTAAAGAAATGATTTTCTTGGACCAAAATAATTTGAGCATAAATTATATGTTTTCTGCTTGTTTACATTGAACACTCCAAAGATATTACCAAGCAAACTTTACAAAAGCAGGTACAGTTTACCTGAATAAATCAATACACCAAACAAACAAAACAACATGAAATATGAAGCACATATACTTACAATAAAATAGTACCACCAAGAAACTAGGTATTCACAATTGAAATACCTAAATCAAGATGAGGTTCTTGCTTATATATCATAACGGTCCACTTAAACATGTCCACTACTAAGCTGTTTTTTTTTTTTTTTTCCAAAGTTCCACAAATTAGAACAAACCAAACCATCTTAAAAACCCTTCCCTAACCCCTTTCCCCTCCCAACACCAAAAAAGATAAAAGGAAATGTCAAACTGCTAAAGAAAAAGAAATTACTGAGTCACATCCCTATACTGCGAATCCATGCTCAGCAGAGTCTCTTCACCCTCGGATGAACAAATAGGAAGCTTGAATTTTGCATTCATCTTCTTCGCTTCCTCAGATGTCAAAATGAAAATCCTCTTTGCCATCTTACAGAAATCCCTGCAATTGAGAGACACAAAATGAAATTAATTCCAACTCTAAAACAGATAATTGAAAGTGTAGCTTAGCATGCAAGTTACTCACTCCCAGGCATCATCTCCCACATGCATTACGTCATTGTCATCATCTGTAAAAGCAACTGTCCATTTGCTTTTTATACGAAGCTTGCCTCGAATGTCAAACAATTTCTCGAGCTCGTCTATAAGTTCATCATAGCTATTCAACATGGTCAAGTCAACAGCACGACCAACTGCAACTCCTTGCATTTGCACCTTTTCAAACAACAAATTCTAGTCATCCTTCAACAATGAATAGAAATTATTTGGAAAAAACTGTAGTATTCAATTTCAAAGAAGGAATCTAGTACTCAATTTCTTTAAGGTTGGTTAATTTCCACCCTTTTGAGATTTGACTCAGTAGAACTAAAATTTAGAAAGAGTCCTGGTACTCCCATTACCACCATTCAAAACCATTTTTACAATTGCACACACAACATAATCTGAATGAAACCAGCTCTACCTGCTTTACAATTAGTACAAGGCCAATTTAACTTAGATTATGTCATATATGGAGTTGTATAAACGGTTGTGGATGGTGGTTGTGAGTGTAACATTTTCCCTTTAGAATGTTATACTAAGCCTAGCTGACCATGTACCTTAGTGCGAGTCCTTGTGGCCAGCACAGAAGCCTGCTTGCTCTGCTTATCATTTGGTGATGCATCAGATGTAACCTGCTTCTGCTCCTTTTTCAACAAGGAAAAACTGGTATCTGTTTCAGATGCAGCCACAAGAACAACGTCTTTTGGAACACTAGGAACAATATTTGGAACTCCCCACTCTTTCTCAAGAGGAGCAACATTAGTAGAGCTATTTCTCAGATTAATTCCAAATACCCAGCAACCTAAAGAATCCTCAGATTTTTTCCCATTTTCCAACTGTTCATGTGAGCCACCGCTTGGACTAGATGAAATGACTGACGGATAACCAGATGTTGGTGTCTGTGTTGCCACTGTTTCATTAGTTTTTGGGTCCGGAAAAAGGTTTAAGGACACATGTGAATGAGGAGATGGAGACCATATTCTTTCCACCCGAACTCTAGCGCTGCTAGAGCTACAACTAGCATTCACAAGACTGCCATTGATTTCCTTTTGCCTCGGCAGCCACAATACCCGGCTTTCTCCACTTTGGCCTTCTGCAGCAGCACCTAATCGCACAAGTTCATGGAATTAGATAATCCTTGATAGCAGAAACAAGGGGCAGTCGAATTGGAAGTAATTTCTAATTTCAGTTGATGCATAATTAAGTCAGTACTTGGTAAACAAAACAATCAATCAAGAGGGCTTTCTTTTAAGTTGAAAGCTGCTCTTACCAGAAAATGGAATGTCAGAAGTTCGGGATCTTTTTGTCTTCACTGCTGGCTGAGTAACGTTTATAGCAGTCGAAGCTACAAAAGGCTCTAGCTCCCAAGGAGAAACCCTCTCCGGCCTAGGAATTGTTGTTGGTTCATCCCACTGAACCTGAAGATCAAGAATTTTATTTTATTCTTTAAAAAAAAAAAACTAGTTTATATAATACAAATACCATTTCAGCAGTCACAAGTGTATATAGGACTATATTACCTTCAATAACCGCCACATAGAGTCTGGCCATTCAGGAGATATATCCCCAACCCCAACAATAGTACCAGAAAACCTGACCAAAGAATCATAAAGAAGTAAAAAGACCAGCTTGAAAAGAAGTTAGCAATCAGTAAGTATGATAACTATTTACAAAAATACCTTCTCTCGGGCGAGTCCTCTCCTTCAAATCTCATCTTGAAGCGCATGCCAACTGAGAATTTATTGTTGATGGCTTCCAGATATTTGTTCAAACCAATAATGAACTGGCTAGTCCTAAATGAGATCAAAAGGCAAATAAAGGCTGAGGCACGCACTGTCATTGTGCTGATAACCTTTACAAGTAGATAATAATGTTATCAAACCTTGGTTTGTAATAAACCGAGAAAATTGTACTAGTCATAACAGCATGGGAAGCAGTGGCAAGAACCCCAAGATGCATGCTCTGGCTTGAGATCACTGATGAAGGCATTGGGGTCTGTTGCCGGGCAAGACGTCGAACCCCTACTCTTAGTTCACCATTCTCTCCTCTACAATGATTAAAAAGTCAAAACAAAAGTTCAGACAACCACCATAGGAGGTCCAAATTATAAACAAGTTATGCAAAAATCAGGTTCAATTACCTTAAAAACACAAAAGCATCTCCGGCGACCAATCTTTTGGACGTGACAAATGTACTCCAGCCCGTTGTAAGCAAGTGCCTCCTTGGTTGACCTAATCACATTGTACAAAAAGAGATACAAAATACACAGAAATAGATCATGAGTAAGATTCCATCCCACATGCTCAGCATTTCAGCTTGCATGAAAACATTGATATTAATTAATCCAGCAAACGAACTTTTCAGCATATGCATAAATTCACATAAAAGGCAAATTACCTCTATATATATGCTTAAATTTCCACTCATAACCATGAAGATCTTTTGCTGCCAATTCTTGAGTTGGGGTAGGTTGGCTCATGTCCTAAAATACATAAGGCACAAACATTAAACATGGAGAACAATTGAATATGTAAATAAGAAAATAAAGATTCAGTGGAAGAAAATTTTAAGAGCCACATATACCAATGGAGGCAGGCACTCAGTGGCATGCTTTCGCAGAACTGAAAATCCCCCATGTGTGCTAGTATCAGAAGCTGTTAATATCTTGCAAAATGAATGAAACATTTGTTTTCGGGTATCCGGTGGAGAAGGATCAGGATCTCTAGGCTCATTTTGCTGAAGAACCAACAAAAGAAAACCCACCATTAGCTATCTTCTTTTTTTTCATTTTTCTTTTTTTTTAAAAAAAAAAAGAATTCTAATCCCTATCCTTCAGTTCAAAACTATTCCTTTCATACAAGGCCCTTTTTAGAATCAGTATATAAATCATAGAGAAGAATGAGAATTTCACACACTGAAATTCACTAAGGGAAATTCGGTTCAGTTAATACTTATTCTCTCACTGACCAAATTAATAAAAAAAATTATAGCACAAAAGGGAAGAGACAAAATTATTCTCACATCAGATTCTGGAAGCAAAGCGATACGAGCATAGACTTCATCCGTTTCTGGTTCAGCCTGAAAATTTACCATAATTTGATGTGAGAAAAACACACAAATCACTGTAATGGGCAGACAAGGTAAAAAGGACAAAGGAATCCAACAGCAGTACCAATAGCTGAACATTCACAACACGGCATAGAATCTTTGAAGGAAGATTGAAATTAGGAAGTTGTTGGTTCAATTCCTGATTCGTTGATGCTTGCAACTGCAAAAACACAGAAGCCAAAAAGTTCCGTACTTGTTCAAGGAAAATGATTTCAGCAGAATTTGAAAATAATTTCAACAAAATAAAAATAAAGCAACTAGAAGAACCCAAAGATGGCAAAAGCAAAAGGAAAAAGACTTCATACTTGTTCCATGTGACCCTGAGGAAAATAGAAGGCTCTCTCTCCTTCTCGAGGAACTTCCACAAGAGGGCCTGCGCAAAGCTTCCATAGTTCTGTATACAGATGATAATTTTCCAAACCTGCCATATAAACATAAATTCAAGCAAATAAGTAGGTAAAAATTTAAACTTTTTTAGTGGGTACGAGAGGAACAAAACAAAGAACGAAGGGAAGCTCAAAAGCTCTGCATGGCTACGGAGAAAGTGAAAGAAGAAGGAAATGGTTTGAGTTTCCTTCTAAATTCTGGCCATTAAAATAGAACAAATTTTCTCAGCTGGCTCGGTCTTCTGCTTCTTACTGAATCAAATTCATGCAGACCCAATTTTGGAAAATCAAAATCTCGAAATTCGAAGTCAATCTCCTTATCGCTATCTATCAATAGCTCTCACTCACAGGAAAAGAAAAACCAACATCAACAGTAGCTAAAAACGGAAGGCATTTCCTTTCTTCGCTCAACTTTCTCAGTAACCAAACAGAGCAAATCCCCACGAAAAATTCCAGCACCCATTGACCTGTTTCCGCAGCCGGGCCCCTCAGATTGCACTCCAGATGTGCCATTCAACAATCAAAAAACCACCTTGTCACAAAGGAAAACCGAGAGAGAAAGAAAACAAAGCTAGAAAACTAAGAGCAGCTTCTTCAAGCTCAACAAGGCTACCCCATCAATATCCAGAAGAGAGAGAAAGCATTAACCCGGAAAGCCGCAGTTATAAGAGCAACAATAATAATTATAATAATTGCTCTTATAATAACTATAATTAGTGACTAGTTTATTTTTCCAGTTACCGACTATGAAGCCTTTCTCTTTCCTTTGACAAATAACAGCAGCTTCAAGTTTCAGTTACAGAAGAACCATGGCTTCCTCCTTCTGCTTATTTTTTTGTCTTCTTCTTCATCTGGGTCATCAAAAATCACTTTTCTCCTTCACTTTGAAGCTCCAAAATCCCTTTTAGGGCCTTTGAATTCTGAAATCACTTCTGGGTCTTCTTTTGGTGTCGTTGTCGTTTGATTGTTTCTTCTCTAAAGAGATGAATCGACGTTACCAAATTCCCAAGGCTTGCTTTTTTCTCCAAGTCATAATATAGTGCTCTCAAAAAAACCTCTTCCTTAATTCTCTCTCTAAGTTTTTGTTTCTCTCTCTTCTCACTTTCTCACTCAGTTCTGCCTCGATGCTTCTCTCTCTAGTCTCCTCTATAGAGTCTCATCCTCCGGATTCAGCAAGCCTACTGTGAATTATTCTCCGGTAGCCCATCGACCACATCTATATATATATATATATATATATATATAAAAATTGTTGTAGACAAAAATGCTAAATTAAAAAAAAGAGAGAGAGAAGTTAAAAATCGACAAAAGGCAAGCCATTTTTAACAGAATGGAAAAAGAATATACACTTCACACTAGTGCCAAAATTAAAGATTAATATTTTATAAACGAGGGAGGAAAAAAAAAAAATCTCAACTTCATCAAAGACAATAGACGAGGTGTCTCATTATATGGTGTCTTCATTTTTTATAGCTAAATATTTATGAAATATTGTTTTACTTCAAATTCAAGCAAAATACAAATAATAGTCTAAAAAATCATGATAATATATGGAAATTATTGTGATATTACTTGTGCATGCAAAGAATTTTATTTTCATAAATTATTTAGGTTAAGCTTAAATAGATTGAAAATGACATAAATTGAAAACTTTTTTGTTATTGTATATATGAAAAATATATAATATAATTACTCCACTAAAATTGCTCTTATTTTAAAGGTTATGTTTTGGTATATTGTCATTCTAATACATACTCTTTAACTTTTGTGAAAATTTATAGAAAAATAAAAAAATTTAAAAAAATTTTAATACAATTTTGATGGATAGAATTGCAACTTTTTTATATTTATTACATATAAAATTTATATAAAATTATAATTTTTAAATAGTTATAGGATTTTATATAATAAATTAATTTTTATATTAAATTTTTATAAATATATTAAAAAAATTGGCACATACTGAAATATTACTCTTATTTTAAAAGTTATATATCATATTCTGCTATACTTATAAACACACAAATGTTTATAAATACAAATGTCCTAGGTCATGTTATGAAAAGGTTTTTTCTTTTTTGGTAAATTTTGAAAATGAATTATCTTTCCCTGTATATTACCTCGGAATGTGTGTCAAGCATTTCTAATCAAAATGCATATAAGAAAATGTGAAATGTTATTTTTTTTAATAAGAATTATAAATTACAAAATTAAAGATTACAGATATAGTTACAACTCTTTGTCATCACGATTTTAAATAAAATTAAAAGCTTTTTAGTTATTTAAAAATATTTAATTTACCCATACAGTAAATTTCTATGAAAAATTAAATTTTTTAATAAATAAATTTTTGTATGAACTTTTTAAAAAATGCTAAAAATTATTTTATTGATATTAAAAAAATAACATTTCCTAAGAAGTTCGGTGACATTTCATTTAATTATAAATTATATAGAAAGGCTTATTAAAATAATTAACATATCCTTCAAAAAAAAAGTTATGCTTTTTTTTAAATATTTAATAAATTTTTAAAATAATATTTTAATTTTATATTTTAATTTTATTAAAAATATATAAAATAGATTTTACCCAAAGGTTGAGTAAATATGAGAAATTATTTTTTTATTTTTAATTAATAATCAATTAAATAATCTAAATATTTTTCACTTTAAAAAAATTATATTTTTTATAAACTTTTCTAGGAAGCAGTTAAGCTTCATTATTACATATCACAAAAAATGTGTAATTTAATAAATGGCAGTTTCCCATATAAAATTTAGTGAAGTTAATTTAAAGAACCTTTTATTTGTAGTTTACGAGGCGGATACATAAAATGGTGAAACTAAATACAATGAATTTATTACACAAGTCTTTTGCTATAATAATTAATAATTATTCGAAGTTAATGAATATCCGAATTTTTTTCTTTTTAATTTCTGTTTTTATTTCATGTAGCACGATGACCGTACAACACTTGTTTGGAAAGCGAATAAGAACCGTCTGATAACGGCTGCAGGAATTTAATATTTAAATCCGTGCAATAATAACATCATATCAGCACGGCGATAATGTAACCGCTTTGTATATACGGACACATTCTCTGTTCTGTTAGCTTTGATTCTATTAACGGCGTTATTGCTTTTCACCGTTACTTTTCCTGTCGTCCTCGTGGCAGGCAAACATACCGGCTCCAGTAGCCCGGCAGAGAAATTTTAGTTTTTTATTTATAATTCTAATTTTAATTTAATAGATGGGATATTTTATTTTTGTCAATGGTCAATTTTGACCCTGTCAGACTGCGCTCTGTTAATAAATGGGCAACTGGTGAGTGGGGACACCTCCCCAAATTATGTGTTTAATTTTTTTTATATGGATAATATTTTCTATTTTATTGTCCCAAAAAAAAATCTGGTCTCTTTAATATAACTTTATTTTTTAGTTAATTTTGAGTTGCGTACAAATTTGGTGGAACTGCAGGCTGTTTGGGAAGTTATTTTTTTATTTTTAAAAATAATTTTTTTATTTTTTATAAAAATAAAAAAATTGATAACCTATTTTTAAAAATTATTTGTTAAAAATTATTTTCTAAAAATATAATTAAAAATTAATTTTTAAAAAATATTAAAATGATATTTTTCTTTATTTTTATATAAAATTATTTTTAAATTTTTAAAAAAATAAAAAAAATATCTATTTTCATTAAGGATAAATTTATAAATAATATAAAATATATTTTTTTATCTGAAAAAATAAAATAAACACTTATTTTTAAAATTTATATCTAAATAAATTTTTTATTTTTTATAAAAAAATAATTTTTAAAAATTAAAAATAATTTTTAAAAATTAATAAAATAATAACACCTGAAAACAGTACATCTTGCTGCTTCTCCTCCCACCAAAACCTTACACAGGAAATGAGAGCCTAGGTTGAGGGCCGGCCAGCATCCTCACTCACTTATTTATTATGATTAAAAATTATTAAATAAAAAACTAATTTAAATACGAATTCAAACAGATTAATCAACTCATTTTCACCGTTAGGTTTCATGGATAAATTTGTTTAATATTAAAAAATTATTTAAAATAATTAATTCATTGGACTGAATATTTAAAAAGAAAAACCGTTTAAATACAAATATAAATAAGCCAATTCTTGCCAACATACAATTTGCATTAGCTAAATTAGACGAACTTGTATTAGTTAAATTAAGGTTTTCCAATCATACCAAAATCTTAATTCAAAATTAATTAAAAAAAAGTGATAAATTCCTCTCTATTTTAAATTTGAGTTTTGCATTATCTCTAATTGATGTAATGGAATCTATAATAAAATTTAATTGTAAATATAAGAGGATATAAGTGAGAAACATCCATAATAAATGGTTATATGTTTATAATGGTTTTCTATATTGATCATGTGTTTAAAATTAAAATATGACATAAATATAAGTGTAACATTATTATTGCTGTTGGCTTGTGTTGTGGTGCAACTACCAAATCACTCCATATTTTACTAAAATTGAAATTGTAATAATTTTTTAGTTGTTACATATATTATTTTTACAAGAAATATTGGACTACATTTTTAACCAACATTTTTTGTAATTTTCAAGGATATCAAATCTTGATATAATCTAAAATAATCACTAGTTGCAAGATGATCATTTCAAATCGATCGATCAAGACTAATTGAATAAATTATTACAACAAGAATAGTGTTAGATTCAAAATTGATTGACTATTAATATTTTGTCGATTGACTTGAGCTTAAAAGTTAGCTAAATAAAAGATTTAGTAGATAACAGATTAAATGATATATGATTAAATGTGTGACCTAAACATGCATAAATAATGTGACTTTAATAAAGGCTCAATAGAAATTTTGCTTATACTATCAATACCTCAAAGACAAGTAGTTATATATTATTGGTCCAAGAACATGACAATTGACATAATGAACATCTATATAAGCCAGATATTTTCTTTTCATATCATCTTCACCACACTTACATAAATCTTGCTTATATACTAACTTGAGTGTTGAAACATGTTTGATAAATAACTTCTATCGTGTGCTACTGACTTTATTGCACCTGCGAACTACTTCTCAACTATTCCTCGCTTTACCAATCAATTTCATCAAAAATTATGACAAACTCAAATAAAAGAATCCGGTTGTATCAATCAAGTTGTTCATGAAATCATCTGCCATATCAAGTTTGTAATATATTTTCTTAGGTATTACTCTAAGAAAAGCATTTTAGTAAAAATTAATAATTTATATAGTCATAAAAATAATAATTTATTTATCAATTTTAGTCTAAGTAAGTTTGAAAAAAAAAGAAGCTTAATGGTTTTACACCAATGACACTCATTGCATTTTATTTATCATTAAAGTGAAAATTAAAATTATATTAATATTAGTTATTGAAAAAAAAAAACCATCTTAAGAGCGGCTAAAATACATAAATTCCAAACACAATACATGTAACTTTAATTTAATCATCTTAAGCACTAAAATATTCTATTTTCAATATAAGATAATATGCATGTAAGCATATTCTAAACACTCAAGAATAAAAAAATAAAAATTGTAGTGAAAGCTAAATTATACTTATTACTTTTAGTCAATGATTTTTGGTTGCTGTCTCTCCCTCCAATGTCTCTCAATCTTTCATAACGATGATATTCTTGTTATATGAATAGTTGATGACATTAAAGATCCTAAATATCTTTATTTATAAGACTTTCAGTTCATCACTGAAAATTCTAAAATTTTAATTTACTAAGATTTATTTAAATTATCTCAAATTCTTATATTAATAATATAGTTATATTAATAAGATAATAAGAAGATAAAAACTTATAATTTTTAATTTTGTAACAAATTATCATACTGATTTGATAAAGCCTTATCCACCGATGCAACAATAAAGCCAATTCTACCGATAAAGCCTTATCACAATGCAATCAAAATGGCTGCATTACATTCAGTGAATATCGCCTATCATCCCAAGTAAGAATTGTAAGTTCTGTCAATCAATTTCAAGAAGACAATAATAGAATCCCAGAAATGAAGTGTGCATGTAAAACGTTAGGTTCAAAATTCACACGATGCGTTTAACATGCAAGATAAGGAGAAAAACTACAACTTCCATGTAAGAATTAACCCGAAATATATCACTTCGATTTGACGGTTTGCACTATTCAAAATATTTTATTTATCTTGTAACACGTCATTCACTTTTAGATAATCACAAGTATTTACCTATCTCATATGACTTATTTAAGTAATAATCTTTTTTCAACGTTGATGAATAAAGAAGTAAATTAACAATTTAATTCTCAAATATATACTTAATCTCTTCAAATATTTTATTCCCGAATTACTTCAAATATTTTTCAACATGACTCAAAATATCTTTTTTTCTTGTTCTTTTCTTTTAGTTAGATTTTGTTCATAATGACTAATTTGTTTATGTAATATTATTATATTTTTGTTTAACAAGTTAATTACACGGTGAATTCACTAAATGAGTTTATCATTCAACGTTGTTATTACCGTTGTTACACCATTGTTACAACTCTTACCTAATCATAATAATTTTTCATTTTTTTTACTTAAAATTTCATAAAAAGGATCGTGAAGAAGAAAGAGAGAATAATGCTATATTTTATGAGAAATCACGTCCATTTTTTTTTAAATTTTGATGTAATTATATTTATATTATTTTATTTTTAAAATATATATTAATCTTTATTTATCTTTATTTTAAATATATGTTTATTTCTCATACTTAAAAAAATAAAAAATATATATTTTAAAAAATAAAATAATATGAATATAATTACATTAAATCTAAAAAATAATTATCATAATCTGTCCTATGATTAAGATTCAAAACCCATCCCTCAGGGTGAGATAAATATTAAATGATAAGATAAAAAAACAAATTCAATAATCAAATTTTAAATTATTACAATGAAAATTTTGTTGATTTTAACATAAATGTTTGATAAAAGTATCATTTTGATTTCCTTTTGAAAGTATTTGAATCAAATTAATAATAAAAATTTCTTTGATATCATTCAGTCATGCCTCCTCCAAAAGACAATTATTAATATACTCTAAAAAAATTTATTTATTTATGTTTTCAATCTCGATGATTTGCGAAAAATAGTAACATAAATAGCATGTCGAGCTACTATTAATTTATATGCGATATATAAAATAAAAATCTCATTATATTTATTATTTGGAAGAGAGAGAGAGAGGCGTTGGTCTATGTTAGAGCGCGTGGGTCTTGAAATCAACAGTGCGTGGATACCTGAGGGACCAATCAAATGTAATGCCCTGTTTGGTGGTCCACACAGCAGAGCTGAATAAACAGCAGTACTTGAAACCCATCCAAATTTAATTTTTTAAAATTAAAATTTGAGAAAAAACAGTATGATGAAAATAAAATAATGATTAAAGTGGTCCCCAAAGTACACGTCAGAGTACCCAGCTCATTAAGCAGATACACGTGGTTTGGTCGCTATCGTGCCCACGTGTCATGATATCTCTCGCTCTGCCACTCCCGATGCAGGAAGGACATTCTGTGTTTCTACTTCTTGAACAAAGCGGAAAACACAACAGATTGGCTTCGTTTTTTTGTTTTTCCAATATAGGACCTCCATTTTCACCAAATTACAAATCTGTCTTTCATATGGTACTAACGAATGGATTTGTCATTGGGATTTTTTTTTTTTCATTATGATTTATGATATATTAGCATTTAGATCTACATATCTTGTATCTAAAACTTGATTTTATTTTAGATATTTTCGGACTCCTCCTTTTTAGTTTATTTTTTAAGGAAAAAAGTTTCTTACGAAATGTTATTTAGTAAATCATTTTTAAATATGAAAATATATATTTTCTTCTGTGAGGATAAGATTTTGAATTTTGAATTTCATTTATTTCTAAACAAAAGTGTGAAATAAAAGTGAATCCAATTGACAAAATAATAATAAAAATATAACATAAATAATTAAATGCTCATAAAATTGATAAATTTTTTTTTTTCAAAAACTCAATTACATATAATGTAAAAATCTTAATTGAAAAAAAAATTGAATTACCATATGCCTCCCATAGTTTAATATTTTTTTATCTAAAAATTTAAAAGTACAATAGATTATTCTATTTTAAAATCAGAACATGTCATCGGTCTTTTTTTAAAATTTGTAATAATATTTATTAATCATCTATTTCTTTAATATTACTAGCAGTAGAATTCAAATATAATATATAAATAATAGAAAATAATAAATCTTATCAATTAAATAAGTTCAAATAATTATAAGAGGCCTTACCAGATATCAAAACTTACACCATATTTAGATTTATGATTGTTAGTTTAATATAATAAAATTTGCTTTATTTATTATATGTATAATTAATTTAATTTAGATTATATTATATATAATTTAAATTAAGTTACGAAGTATAATAGTAGATATAGCATAATTTAAAACAGAGAAATTGTTCCCTACCCACATTTTTCATGATCAATAGAATATTCTCCTTAATTTACTTAGCTTTTATGTTTTTTTTTAATCAAATAAATTGCAAGCTACTAAAATATGCACACGTTTGCAAATTCAAATTTACGTGACTTAAAAAGAAAAGTTCCAAAATCTCTATCATCGCACCCGAAATACTCTAACATAACATTTGGAGTATTGTATAGTCCTTTGTTGATTTGAGTGGTCATCTTGTCTCATCTTTATTGATAGTCATGTAACTAATAATTTACCCATTTTCATTATGACCTCAAAACATTTGTCCGCATATTGCTGGTTTTAAACAAAATAATTCCATTGTGTTCCCAACAAAAAAGGCCATGTTTAATTTCACTCTTAGTTCCATAATTTCAAAATTAATACAAATTCAGCAACATTATTCTCAAGTTTTCAATTTAGTGAAATTTAGTTATTGGGAAATTTGTGCATGTGTCATGGCATTTTTATTTAATGATTAAGGACTTTTGTAATACATGTCACATAAAATCTCATGTTAAATGTACATTTTCTCTTAAATATCGTTGCATATAAAAGAAAATACAAAATTAGTCACTTGCATAAAAGTACTCTACAATTTCCTATAATTATATTTAATTTTTAATTAAATTTTTTCAATTGAATCTTTATATTTATTTTTTTTATTTCTAATTAAAGACTTCTTGCTATTTTTCCTATCAAGTTTTGCTAGTAATTTGCACACATGAACAATTTGTTAATAATTTGTGTACTAAGAGGCATGGACTACAAAATTCATTCTAAAAATAAAATAATTTTATAAAATATCATAATATTTTTATATTATTTATCATTTAAAGTACAAATACAAATGATATATAAACTTTACATTAATAATCGTTAAATTACATTAAAAAAACATTATCTATATGTGCAAGTTACAATGGGATATAACAAGAGAGTGGCAGAAAATATTTAATTAAAAACAAAAAATAAGCATAAGCTCTCATTTTCAAACTTTTAAATTAGAAAAAAAAATACACTTTGCACCATTAAAGTTTCATTAAATGTCAAATTACCCCTTAAACTTTAAAAACCTACACATTACATCCTTAAAAAAAATTATAAATTATTCCCTTAAAGTTTAAAGAAACTTTAAAAACATTCATTGACTATTAGTTTTAACTCTAAACAAAAAAATACATTGCATATACTTTGTTTATAAACTTCTTTCTTCAATTATAAGGCACGAAACTCAAATTAAATGCCTTATTTCATCACTAAAATATGAGTTTTATAGTTTAAGTTTGGACAATAATTGAAACCTATAATACTTCAATGTGCATTTTGTATTTTGGAGGAAAAATAAAGCTTCAATAATATATATGCAACACATTTACTGATTTAGAATTAAAACTAATAGTCAATTAAGATTTTCATTGTTTTCTTGATGTAAGAAATATCTCCATAATTAGCAAACCGTATGCATTGATCTAGCAAGTCGCATAAATAAATTGCTAAACATGTAACCGAATATGACCAATATAATGTCTATAAATTGTGTGATTTGCATTTTGATGTTACTTTCCCCATTAGAGTGATCACAATTAGGAAACGTATGAAATCAGTCCAAAAATGGTTTCTTGTATCTTGATGATGGGCCGAGAGTTTTTATATTACAAAGTTTGGGTCCTCGATGTCATTTTTTTCAATCTATACAGAGAGAATTATCATCATTCTAAAAGAGAACAAGACATTAAAAGCTCTCAAACAACCCTAAATATGATATATGGAACAGTTTCGTTTTTCGATCATCGATGTCAATGGCCAGAGGTAATTTGTTCTATCTCACTTCCATTACAATTTGTGTTTATAATCATTAGCACTTAAGTATTGCTCACATTTGGCATCAGAGCAAATTTGTACCTCTGCCTTGATGCAATAATTTTTGAAAATTTTCTGAAAAAATATTAGTTAATGTCGAAAATTTGGTTTTACGTGAAAACTTAGGGTATGTTTAAAAGTGTTTTCAGGTGTTTTTATTTTATTTTTTAATTAATTTTTAAAAATTATTTTTTTAGAATAAAAAAATAAAAACTTATTTGGATATAAATTTTGAAAATAAGTGTTTTCTTTATTTTTGAACATAAAAAAAATATATTTAATATTATTCACAACTTTTCCATTAATAAAAATAGGTATTCTTCTTATTTTTGAAAAAAATCTTAAAACAGTTCTATACAAAAATAAGAAAAACATCATTTTAGTGTTTCCTGAAAACTATTTTTTTAGTTACACTTTTATAAAACAGTTTTTGAAAAACAGTTTTTGAAAATAACTTAACAAACAGATTTTTTTGTTTTTGTAGAATAAAAAAATTAAAAAACTATTTTTAAAAATAAAAAAAATAGGTTGCCAAACAAGGCCTTAATTTTCTTTGAGTTTTATATTTAGAAATCGTAAGGTTATTGATTTTTAAGCATTATGATATTACAAAACTGGAGTTTGGCTGGAGTTTTTGAAATTGTGTTTTTCTTGTAAAAGTGGCCGAATATACGTATATATTAGATTGATGACTTTATGGATTTTTTGAATTTTTGTTGATGAAAATCATTAAATTTAAACATTTCTATCATTTTTGTAATTAAAAACGATGAATCAGACATCAAAAATCATTTAGATAGGCTGAGTTAAAAATTGAGTCACGTCAGGTTCTGATTCGAGTCATGAGGATCTAAACAAAGGTTGATAATGACTTCCATGATGCGTCATTTATTTTAATAAGTTGAAATTATGTGCCGTTAAAGGTATAGACGAAAGCTATCATTTAAAGAATCAATACGGCACCATTTTTGTTAAATATAGAACAATTTGTCATTTCACATTTTGGTTGTATTTTTTTGGGTTTTATGTCATTTTTCAACTTTTTTTTTATAAAAAAAGTTTATAAAATTTTAGTTTTTGCTATAATATTCATAAATTTTTGTTTGTTATAAATATCATAATTTCGGAGGGAAATGAATTTAGGAAAATTATGTGCTTTAATTATTTATTTTGTATGTATAATTTTTGGATATATTACGCATAATTTGGTTATATTAATTTTAGTACATAATTTGTAATTTTGTTCATATTTGTTAAATTATCTTTATTTTTTTGTAATTTTATGCATGAACAATTTATGTTAAATTATTTAAATATCTAATAATTCGTACAATTTTAATTAATTAGAGTTTAGTCATAGCACCTTTACTTATGAAAAATTATATATTAATTTGTCTAGGATTACATACATTTTAAGGATATTTATTGTGATTAATTGTGTTTAATATAATAAATTTTATCCTACATAAATTTTTATTATTTTAGTATAATTAATTAGGATAAAATATTGAATTATATTTCTTAATTTACTCACAAGGATTAAGGAAAGGAACATAATTTGATAGTTTTAT
>JANHAO010009510.1:0-18324 GCA_026873985.1 Saraca asoca
ATCTTAGTGGAAAGAAGAAATAAGGAAATTGTTTGTCACAACTATGACTTTAAATAGAAAAATAATAAAAAAATATAACACTACAAAGAATTTAAAACACTGAAATTGCCAGCTTTCATTGTGAAGAAGTGAAAAATCTGAAATTCATACTGTGTTAGATGCCTAAAGAAAGCAAGGCAACATTGCAGATATAGCAAGACACAGTTCATATTGGAGAAGGGCAATGCAAATTGCAAAATGAAGCCAAGCTAAAATATGACATTTGCAAGTTGTACTTGAGGAGCAAATAAATAATTTAAATTTTGGTTGTGATGAGTCTAAACTTTCTTCCTAACTTTACCATCTAATATGTACATTTGGTTGATGAGTTCCTTAATATACAAACCTAAAACAAAGTGTAATAAAACACACACATGAAAACATGGAAGATTTTTTGTGTAATCTATCAAATTGGATGCAACCTTTAGAATTGTTTACTTAAACTAGGCGGCCCACCTACCTGATTGATTGTAAGCCCTAATTGTATATATACGGTGTACTAAATTAATGGAGGGGAAATAACTAAGAAAAAACACAGAAGGAAACATAGTAAAACATATTTAAGTTAATCTTCATAAATAATTAGTAAAGTTTAAGAAAGGAAAAATACAAAGAGGGAAATACGGTAAAATACCCATTATGATATTCTTGGAAGACAATGTAAACTGGTGTGGAAGTGCAGCCGTGCTCATGCTCTATTCTACTGGTGGTGGCATTTGGAGTCTGGCGTCAGCGACGGTGCTGGGGTTGCTCATGCTTGGCAGTGGGTGATAGGCCGTAGGCGGTGCTTTCACAGTTTCTCACTTCCTCTGCTAGGCTAGTCAGGGTATATATTTTGAGTCCAGCGCCATAATGCTTTTGTTGTAGTGTTTGCCACGGTTCCTTAAATTGCTGGAAAGTTCATCATTTAACGGCGGTTAAAGGAACCGCAAGATAACTGCTGCCAATGTATACAATTTTTGGTAGTGCATTTAAATTCTTAAATAAATTTGATGAATAAAGGTTCTTTAGAGGTTGAATTTCATTGATTCCCTCACTATTCAAAAAACCATGATCAGGTTTCGCCAATTTTGGGATTGTTCTTTGTCGATAATCGTCGGAGTTATGGTCAGTTTGGTGAAAAAAGAAAAATCACTGATGCCTTGCTATCGGGATGAAGCCACGATCTTGAGCTAAAAAATTTCATGGAGATTCAGTCCCTCCGATACAGACGTTTGGGGCGGATGAAGTGCTTTTCTCACTATTTTGTTTTTGATTGTTATGTTATATACCAAAACAAGCATGTGTGGCCTGGTAGAATGCAAGACTTATAGTTCTTAGGTTTGGATTTTGAACCTTGTGGTTGACATTTTTTTTTTTATTGTTTTGGGAATGTTGACATTTTTTCTGTATTTATTTTTAATTGTTTTGAGAACAATGTGGAAGTACAATCCACATATTTCTTCCGTTATTTAACGAGATATTCAATATCATATCCTACATTCAGTGAACCTCGAGACCATGATCTAGTGTGTAGTACTTTCCAGTGGTTTGCCTTTTTTATTTTTTTGCAGTGCATTAAATATTTATGATATATTATTATATTTTTAATTATTTTCCAATAAAATAAAATTATGATATATTCTGGAAATCAATATTGTGGTATGTTGCATAGTATCCTATTTTGGACTGATCATATATGTTGCAAATAATTATTTTGAAATTATTAGTTCTAGTTTTTTTTTTTTTTAAATCTTGGGTCTTTTTGAAATTTTTTTGGATAATTTTAAATAATTATTACTAAAGTGAAATTATTCATATTAATTTATAAGGACTTCAAGTTAGAATACTACAGGATTAATATTTAATTACTTTATACAATTACCTGCTCAAAGGGTGTAATTGTGTGTTTTAATTAGAAATTGACTTATTGAATCATTTTTATTTCTGAACATACCTTATTATTGAGAATGTATCTGTCTAAAGGGGATGGATTCTTAATATTAGAGTATTATCTTGGTTGGTTTCAACGTTGAGAGGGATTTTACGTACTGCATTCTTTACTCAAAGGGGAGGATGTAGTGATGTTTTATATGCTCCTACTTTTTTTTAATTATATTATCTTTGTGCTCATAAACTAACATATTATATTTTATGATATTATACATTATCTTGCTAGCTACATTAATTTGTTTATTTTTATCTCATTATAGGAAATTCTTTTGGGTTGATGTGGATATTTGTTATGAAAGTGGTTTCTTCACAATAATTTATAAGATATATGATTAGTATTCTAGCTATGTATTACAATATTTTTATATTTGATTATAATAAATTTCTTTTATTTTAATTTTCATCATGGAGCCCACCATCATGTCTAGCTTCACTTTTCTCAGCACCTTCATTTATAAATATTTTGAGAAGTGTTACTGGTTACTAATTCTTTTAGTGTAATATACACACTTTTTGAAAAATTATTATATGCTACGTGATGGATTCTTGTAGTTTTCTTAGAATGCATGTTATTGAAAGCATGTTAATAGTTTTAAATTTTAATTATGGGTAATTATTATCCCAATGAGGATTTTATTAATGAAAATAAAGCTTTATAAATTCATTGTTATTTATTAATAAAATTCTTATTTGTTATGTAATGTTACATGGTATATTTATGCCTTAGTTGATGTATGAATGAGTACTATACTTTTTTCTCGTGTAACATGAAATTATTGAGATGGTATAACAGGGAGAAATTGTATTCTTCTTTAGAGTTTGTTTAACTTTTTAATAAATGCGTGATTTGATCATTAGAATATATATTATATTATAATCATAATGGCTTCTTTTCTTGGTTGATTAAGCCATTTTTTATAAATTTAATTTTTGGCAAACTGGTTTAGCAATCCAATGCTTTAGTCCACTCAACCATCTCTCCCAAATTGAAAAAAATAGAATTCCTATCTTACGTTATACAAACAAAAAAGAGAGATTGAAAAAGCTCCTCCTTTCTTTCTAATATCTCTTTGTCTTATTCCTCTATTTTTTTTTTCGTATTTTATAGTTTTTCTATTTATTCTATAGTTAAGTTGTCTTTGTAAAATTTTTTGTGGGCTAAATAAGTTGCTTTTATGTTTTTAATTTCAGCTGACTAGCTATGTCACCTATTATGTATTTTGTTATTGCTTTACAGCCTAATATATCGTAGTTGTACTATTGATACATACTATCTACATTTTTCATACATAGGGTATTATTTATACATATTGTTCATTTGTGCAGACCTATTTATCTAGCATTGTTGATGAACATCTATTTGAATGTTATTAAAATACAATTATGATTTTCCATTATTATTTTTATTTTAATTTCATATTAGCTCAATATTATATTATCAGTTATTGTTGATGGTAAAATTTGGTTCTATGGATCCAAATCTTAGTCAACAAAAACAGTTCTTGAAACCCCTAAACTGTAGGCTAATAATGCAAGTTTTAATTGAGAAAAAAGAGAAAAGGAGGAAGAGTGATGGATACCAGAGCTTTTAATGTGGTTCAGCTAAAGCCAATATGACCGCTACGTCCATGGTGGTTTGTATTAGTTTTGTATCGTGGCTTCTCTGTGTAATGCAATAGAGTTACAATACCAGTGCTCTCTCACTTTACAAGTGCTCTTTCACTATTTCAGCAGAGTGTTTGCATGCAATTCTCCCTCTTCCCTCTCTACCCCATTCTATTTATAGAGATAGAGGGGGTCACAAGAATAATTACATATTTTGTATTTTTGTTACATCAAAATAAATCTACAAGATAGTCTAGACTATTGCAAAATAGCGCTTTTGCAGGCTGTTGATTAACTTTTGTAGTTTACTTTCTACAGGTGGGCCATACACGCTGCTTCTTGCAGACTGGCCCCATAAACTTAGTCTGAAAGGGCACCTATTTCAGGTTTTCCCTCAACAAGCCCTTGGCTGGGCGAGATGTAGTGTCCCTAAACTGGGTATGTCTAGAGTTGCACCTGGCCTTCGGTCAGTGAGGATGAACCTCGCAAGCTCACCTTTGGCAATGTGAGCTCGCGTATAGCGGGTTGATGGCTATGCGAGCTAGGAATTGTCCTTTAATGAGCTGGGGCTTTTGCCTTGCTTTGTGCTTATGCAGCTGGTGATCTAGTGAGCTTAGCTCTTTTCTCACTTGGACTGATTTGCCATTGGGCCTTTGCTAGCCCATTTCATAGAACCAGAAAATACTTATAACATTAACTCCTTAACTCTCAGTTTGCTTTGCTGATTAGGAGTTGCAACTCGCTAATGAAAGCTGAAGACTACATGTGATGTCATCATTCAAATTCTTATTCTATCATTTTTCTTACCTATGCCATCATTACTACATTTAATGTGCAGACTTTCCCATGACTGCCAATACGGTGATAATAGAGCCCGAGAATTTTTTGGACCGTTGGATTGCGGGCAATTAATTAGTCTTTGAATCAAATGGCTGAAAGACTAGAGCTATATCAGATGAGAAAGTTCCCTCTTTTCTCTTATTTTTGATGCCTTGGGTTTTCGAATTCTTGAGTAATAGTCTCCATTTTTGTCCTCTTGCTCCATTAATCCTATTGTTACTATAGTGGCCAATCGATTGTCTCACTCAGAATCCATTTTGCTTCCATTTGTTCTAGAATATGATTTACCCTTTTGACATAGTATGCCTTTCCAAGACTTTCACTTTTTGAACATTTGATTTCACTACTTTCTGGTATTGCGCTATCTAGTTTAATGGTGAATGCCTGTATACTATTAGGAATCTTGCTAGTTTGGGGGTTGTTGATTGTCAGGTTTAGCTTGCTACTCCAGGGGTTTAGTGATTCAACAGGCTTTGTTGGATAAGCTCCCCCCTTAAGTTTTCAATATTTTAGGTCTAGAATGGTGGCTTGTGGCGTGTGTGGTTTGCTGCATAGGATAACTCTAGTTAGAACAGTTGTTTTAGGGATGGTATACCTTCTGCAACCTGACCACTTTCTTTTCTCATTTCTTGGTGTAGATGGTAGCTCATAAATGCCAAGGCCACTATGTAGGGAGTAATGATGAACCCAGTCCCTCGGCCCCAGATGAGGATCTGGCGTTTATCCCGATCGAAACAACCTCTAGAAGCCGTGAGATCTTTAGACAATGTATTCTTTGATCTGATCCCGACAAGAGACAATAGCTTGCTGGGAGCCCTTCGGATCGCTTGTTCTTTAATGCTACCCTTCAACTATTGAGCTGGATGAGCTTTGGAACATAGTTGAGGAATACTATTTTCCCGAAGGTTGTTGTCTTATGGCACCATGTCCTATTGACCATGCAGCCCATCCTTCTCGAGGGTTTATTACTATTAGTACTCATCATCTTGATGCCAGGCTCAAGTTTCCAGTTCATCCATACATCATTGATTTATTGAATAAATTGAAGCTTTGCCCTTTTTGGCTGACCCTAAACTCCTATTACGAACTCATTTCCTTGGCTCTTATGTACTTGAGAAATAATCTCCTGCCACCATCTGTGAGAGTTTTGTGCCACCTTTACAGTATTAGGAGTACGGGTTATCCGAATGGGATCTATTATCTTCAGACTCGACATTTTGAGTTCAATAGGATTCTACCTCAAGGGGACATTAAGGGTAAATTGAACGAGGAGAGTTATAAGACTCACTAGTTTTATGTTTCATGCCTATCTCTATGTCCCCTTTGTAGCTTTAGTTTTGTGCTAACCCTTGGTAAGCAAGTTGAAGTCATGCGAGCTACCACGGGTTCACATCATTGCTTCTGATGTCTTGTTTTACTCTTTGCAATCAGGGCTAGCAAGGTGAAGCTAGAGATTGAAGTTGAGGAGGCTGAAGTATTGCACCAATTTCTTACTATCGGTGACTTGAAAAATGATCTAAAGTTTGATGATGACCTCCTTTGATCCTACTGGCTAATTCCATTATTGAGTGTTGAGCTCACTAGAGAGATCGGAGCTCGTCAAGTCAGGGAAATCAATCCAGCCCGTTTTGAAGAGTATGAAAGCATGGTGAAGCTTATTCTCCAAGATCCACTTTCCAATGAGTCTGAGGAGCTCAAGGTCACTGCGACCTCATTAGGCCTTAACATTGTGACTTCCCCCTTTGTTTCAAATCAATCCCTTATGCTAACTGCAATGTCTCCTCAGGAGTAACTCCTTCTTTGCAACCTGAGGTGGCCAAAGTGGTCGAGGTCATGATCACATCTGAGCCCCTTGCCATGAGCAGAAAATGAACAAGGGGAAAAAGGTTGCCACTTCTTCAAAGCAAACAACTCACAAAGTTGCGACTGAGGAGCATTGTCTAAGCCTCGGCCCAAACACGCAAGGGTGTTTCAATTTCATTCAGGAAAATATTGAAGAGATTTTGGGATCTCACACCAGCCCCTAAATATTGGAAATAGATGAGATCTCAAGTGAAGGGCTTACGCCATACACCATTCATCAAAGCCTATTAGTAAGTGGCATCCTTTCACTCTGATTGTTTTGTTTCTTTGTGATCTGACTTGATTCATTTAATTTTCTAGAGTCTACTGGGAATAGTAAAGATGAGGGAGACACTCCAAGCTTAGGAGGAGAAGAATGCTAGACTCATGGAGGACTCAATTGCTATGATCACAAAGGCCCTGGACTTGGAAAATAAGGCGCGAAAGTCACCCAAAGGGAAGCCGAAGAAGCCCAAGCTTGTGGGGTGGCAAATCATGAGGCTGTCACATCTGAGCTTAATAAAGCCATTAAAGAGCTATCTAGAGTAAAAGACAATCTGGATGTGGTACTCCAAGGCTATGATTCGACAATGTGACCATTCAAAGTTGTAGCACAGAAGGCTGAGGTTGCCAAGGCAGAGCTTGAGGTAACCAAGAGAGAAGTCACTCTAAAACAAGAGAAGGTTGATCTGGTTAAGGTTGAGACTACTGAGTGGGTCACAAGGGTGATAGAGAAAGCATAATCAAAGATGTGCTCTTCTTTCTTGTATACTTTGTGGCGTGGCACCCAAACATGGATCTTTCCTTTTTTGGGGGGGACACCATAAGGGAAGTAAAAAGCTTCAAAAAGAGTTACAAAAGCTGCAAGGATTGCTTATTGCAGCAAAGATGTAAGACCTACAAGTGGAGGCACCCTATAGAGGGAGC
The DNA here is from genome assembly GCA_026873985.1 of Saraca asoca. Classification (NCBI taxonomy): domain Eukaryota; kingdom Viridiplantae; phylum Streptophyta; class Magnoliopsida; order Fabales; family Fabaceae; genus Saraca; species Saraca asoca. The sequence goes on from JANHAO010009510.1 coordinate 7,186, forward strand.
TATTTAGAGAGAGAGTGATCCGCAGGTGGTGGAAGCTCCTGATAGCCAAACATGGGAGGACTTGCCTACCATGCAAGACAACCTTACCTCAGCTCATGGGAATTAGACCTCTTAGGATAAAGTTTTGCAACTTTAAACTTCATTTTTAAGCTTTGTATTCGATTACGAACATTTTTTGAATTCACCTAATTGAGAGAGGTATTAGATTTTCATATTTTGCATCAAATGCTTTATTGAGAATGTTATGTAGGCCATCATAGGTAGATCTTGCAAGCCACAGCTCAATAATAATTAAACAGAGTGCTCAATAAGTCAATCGACTTTAGTGAGCAAAACATAATACATGATCAAATAATGAAACGATTGCATAAATTGAAATACATGGGCTTTAGCCAGAAAATCATAAAAGGATATATGCGAAGTCGAATGCCCAATTAGACATATTAACATTCCCTAGATAGCACAAGGTTTGAGTGCTTGATTAGGTCACATGGATACGCCTTCAAGTATGATGTTGTATGAGGACTGTGAGTAATAAGTCGCATAAGAGCTGTAAACAATAGGTCTCATGATAGTTACGAGCAATAGGTTGCATGATAACTATGAGCAATCAGTCACATGATGGCTATGAACAATAGATCGCATGATAGTTACAAATAATCAATCACATGATAGCTACAAACAATAGGTCACATGATAGCTACAAATAATAGGTCACATAAAAGCTATGAATAGTAGGTCGCATGAAAGCTGTGCTAACAATCTTATGCCAGATTAAGGGCAAATCTTGTGCTCAGATGACTATCTTATAGTCGAGTGATTATCTTGTAATTAGGTGGTAATCTTGTTATCGGGTGGCTATCTTGTAGTTAGGTGGTTATCTTGTAACTGTGTAGTAATCTTGTTACTAAGTGGCTATCTTGTAGCTGGGTTAGCTTGCGCACAACTAGACTTGATCAATTCTAGGAACAGGTTGCCTCCCTGTACAATAATTCACTAAAATTTCATGCAAAGATTAGTATAGAAATTTAAAATATTTTCATTAATTTCTGAATTATATTACAAAATTAGAAAATGCCCCTCGTTTTGGATGCCTATACTCAGTCGGGATCTTGCTGGGGGTGTTGAAATTACTATCCTGGAGACTCCACCACATATTCTCACAAGCGACCTCTCTTGATGAGGCCCTCTATGGCATCCTTAAGTGTCCAGCACTCCGAAGTATTGTGTTCGATCCTATTATGGTAGGCATAGAACTTGTTTCTGTTGCCTTTGTACCTGTTAGGAGTTATAAAGGGTGGAGGCTTTCCAAAGTTCTCCTTATCCTTTTCAGTTGCAAAGATCTTATCCTGAGTGTCTGAGAGGATGTGATAAGTTTCATAGTGACATTGATGTTAAGGTTATTCACTTTTGGACTTCTTTGTAGGTTGACTATCAAAGCTATCTTGAACGCCTTCATCCTCACTTCCTCAATCAAAGCTGTTCACCTCATCCTTAGGTCTGGGTTTCTTTAGACTAAAGGTTCCTTCTTACTTGATTTCTTTGGTGGCTTTCTTGTGGAATTCACCTAAGTCCTTGACAGGGGACTTGTATAATTCTTTGTATAGCTTCCCATCATTGCGAAGCCTAGCTAAGATTGCTATAAGGATGTTTTTGTCTAAAGGACTCTCCATATTATTGACTTCATGTTTGAATTTGGATATATAGTCTTTTAGCAACTCATCTCTTTGTTGAAAATTGTTACGAGATGATAAGTCAGCATGAATCGCCTTTCAAATGCCTTGTATTGGTTGAGGAATTTTGTTTGACACTTCTCCCAATTGTGAATGCTACGAGCTGGAAGATTCCTGAGCCATGCCCATGGTATTCTCTTGAGGGTGGTTAGGAAAATGCGACATTTAACCAGTAGGCTAGTCATCTGAAGATCCATTTGGACATTGAATACATTCAGGTGGTCATATGGGTCATTGTCTTTATCATATAGTAGGATTGTGGGAACCTTAAATCTGTGGGGAAGAGGCTCTATTTGGATCTCTTTGGCAAAGGGGGTCCCTTCTTCATAACAGTCCTGCTGGTCTTGAACTATAGGTCACTTTTCGAGCTGCTGCACCTTATGAAGCAACTTTTCAATTACGGGGTCCTGCGTCTCAAACCTATGGCTAGAGGATTGATGACTTTTTGAATTTTTTTGATTATGGGAATAACAATCATGATCCGAGACTTTGCGCACAATCTGGCTCAAGCTTTCTTCTCTATATGACTTCCCATGTCATTGATCACCTTCATTGTTGCTCTTGTGAGCCCGATGGGCCTTCGACCTGCATCGTGAATTGTGTGAGTGAACGGGTCTAGTTTGTTGGTGTTCCCTTCTGAAGGATTTTTCTTACTGTGCTCTTAGCTGCCAGGGCCCTCCCTTGGGCACTGCAGCCCTAACCGCTGCTTACACACCTTGGGTCTATGCATGAGCCAATGCCTTAACTACATCAGCTAGTTCCTTTACTGTATTTTCAAGTGCTTCTTGACGCTGGTGCCATTCTTGAACTCTATCAACCTTAGGAACAACATGCTGGTGATGAGTTTGTGATATCATGCCAATGACAGGATCTGTTGTGTGGGTAGGTGAGGCACTCACGATAGGGAGGGTAGAGCTCCCCAGTGATGATTCATGCTACTCCATATGACCCTCAGGTTGGTGAGCGGCAGCACTAGTGCTCCTGGTGACTCTTCCTCTTGCCATGGCAGTTATGCAACAAATGAGAGAGAAAATGCAGTAAAGGCCCTTCCTCTAGTGCCAAAATATTGATGGTAAAATTTGGTTCTATGGATCCAAATCTTAGTCAACAGGAACGGTTCTTGAAACCCCAAGCTATAGGCTGATAATGCAAGTTTTAACTAAGGAAAAAGAGAAAAAGAGGAAGAGTGATGGACACCAGAGCTTTTAACGTGGTTTGGCTAAAGCCAATATGGCCCCTACGTTCACGGTGGCTTGTATTAGCTTTGTATGGTGGCTTTTTTCTGTAGTGCAATGGGGTTACAATACCAATGCTCTCTCACTTTACAAGTACTCTCTTACTGTTCTGGCAGAGTGTCTACATGCAATTCTCCCTACTCCCTCTCTACAATAATCCCCCTTTCTATTTATAGAGATAATAGAGGTTACTAGAGTAATTACATAATTTGTATTTTTTTTACATTAAAATAAATGTACAAGATAGCCTAGACTACTGCAAAATGGCTTCTGTAGATTGTTGCTTGACTTCTGTAACTTGCTTTCTGCTGGTGGGCCCTACATGCTGCTTCTTACAGATTGGCCTCATGAACTTAGTCTGAAAGGCACCTGCTTTAGGTTTTCCCTCAACGAGCCCTTGGCTCGGTGAGGTGTAGTGTTTGCAAACTGGGTTTGTTGTAGCTAGCTTTCAGTCAGTGAGGATGAACCTTGCAAGCTCACCTTTGACAATACGAGCTCGCGTATAACAGGTTGATGGCTATGTAAGTTGGGACTTGTCCCTTAGCAAGTTGGGGCTTTTGCCTCACTCTGTGCTCATGCAACTGGTGATCTAGTGAGCTTAGCTCTTTTCTCACTTAGACTGATCTGCTGCTAGGCCTTTGCCAGCCCATTTCACAAAACTCGAAAACACCTATAATAGTTATGTTATTGACTTTTCATATACTAATGGAATTGGTTCATTTTTTATGTCCTTTTGGTGAAATATGAAATTATGAGATGATGAGATCATCAAACTAGGCAATGGTTTTAAGGATAATCCAAGATTTTCTGGTATGTAATTCATTATCACTTTCATATTATAAAATTCATATGAGTTTACTCAAATGTGTATGCTAAGTTAAATTACATATCTATTTATGAATGATTCAAGTGGTATTAACTAATATCTATTGCACTCCAGATTGTTGAGTATGAGATGTGCTTACTAATTATTTGCATGCATGATAATTGCATTGATTAATATTGAAGTTTTTGGAATGCAACTTTTGATTTTGTGATAATTTGATATGCTATTCATGATGGAATTGATGGCATGTGTACATATGATTGAAATGTACTTCATTGTTGTTTTGGACAATATTGGTATCCTGGATTTTTTTTGAAAGATTTATGGATAATTATCATCAAAGTGAGGTTATTCGTATTGATTCATAAAGTCTTCGAGTTGTTGTATATGAGATCATTTTAAAATTATTTCATACAATAATTTGTCCAAAGGAGTTGTCGCATGTCTTAATCAAAGATGTTTTATGAAACATATTAATTTCTAGGGTTGCTGTAGTTTTGGACATTTTGTCTACCTAAAGGGGACAAGATTTCAATGCTAAAGTATTCTCTTCATTGGCTTCATGTAAAGGAGGGTCATTTGCATTCTGCATTCTCTACCTAAATAGGGAGGCTATAGTCATGTACCTTTACTCCTATGTCTATGTACTAAGAGTTACATTCCCATTACTTATAATTTTGTTTCTTTTGGATATGGTATTTTTTATTAGAACCCCTTTTAAAGTAAGCAATTTTAATTTTGGAAAATGCTTGGATCACTTGGTTATAGAAGTAAATTGGTCTAGAGGGTTTATCTACGCAAAGGTGATAGTCTCTCAAATACTAAGATGTCCTTTTGACTAATAACTGTGCGAGAACCTATTACATATTGTATGTTATATCCAAAGGTGAATATATAGTTACTTGTTGCGAACTCTAGTTTGAACATTGATAATGTTTAGGGAAATTTTTTTTATTTGCAATGTGCTATTAAATGCTATATCTAAATGAGTTTAGCTTCTTATAATATAGAAAGTTATGATAAATTAAATTTGAGAATGCCATGTATTGATGTATAACCCATGGTTGCAAATTGATATATTGAATTTTATATTGTTTTATGGCATTAAGGCATAATAATACTCTAACATGGATAAACTATTTGATTAAAAAATTGTTTGATTGCCTATTTTATGAGTCTTATTGATATTGCAATTATTTAATGTTTTAAGTACTAATACTTGAAAAGGTCTTTTATATATGTCTAGATATTCATGACCTTTGGATCAATTGTCTAAATATTGATGATTGTATGAGTCTTGATATCAGTGAGAGTATATGATATCATTTTTGAAATCATAGTAAAATGCAATGTTTGGCCTGTTGTGCAAATATAATAGCCATTCTTTAGGAACTTATTTTCAGATAAAGATCTCTTTATGATCTTTTATATTATATTATTTTTGTGAGAATGTACAACATTCTAATGTTTGTTTGCAAGGTTTGATTCAAAATATTTTTAATGTTATCAAATATATACATTTGTTTGTTAGAAAACTATGCATAATGAAGGGGTTATAGTTTTATTAAGACCTCTCTTGTATACAAAATATTTGAGTTTTGAAATAATTTTAGTAAGCATATTTTCTACTAAAAAAAATTAAATTTGACATATATATAAAATTGTCTTTGGATATGGTATAAAATAATTATTTAAGTTTTGAAATGATTTTAATAAGCATATTTTCTACTAAAAAATATTAAATTTGACATATATATCAAATTGCCTTTGGACATGGTATAAAACAATTATGAAAGTTGACTATAGTTGCATTGTAAATGCATAGTTTTCTTTATTTTCTTGACTCATTTATGAGATGCTTTGGTTTAGTTAATATATATTGCTGCCAAGAGAGTTTTCTAATGTGTTGTAAATCAAATCTTTAGGCTTTTATCATTCCTTGTTTAAAGTGATCTCTTGGAATATTTATTAGAAAACCTTTCTTGTTGAAAAAACATGATGTTGATCATGGATTTTTTAACTTGACATCTATATAACAGACTTGACTTAAAGCCCAAAGTCAAGAATAGATTTTTCTTATCTTTTGAAAATTTGTCATAACACTAACATGTGTAGTTAGAGATTTGAGAAATCTTAATTCTATATATCATGTGAAACTACTAAGATGTTGAGATTTGATAATGAAATAATTTCATTCAAATGCTGACTTTTCTTAAACCAAGATTCTTATGTTTATAGGATTTTTTAACACTTGTTAAAATATGAGGCATTCAATTCTAATTTCTTATGATATGCTTATACAGTGGGAGTTGTATTATATGAATGACTGCACTCTTCATCTTAGTTAATGATCATAACAAGTTTATTGGTATATAATGTTTATGTGTTATTTATTTTAACTGTATACCATTATCATATTTGTTGTATACGAGAACCGGCCCAGAAGGAAGCAATGGACTTGGGTTCTGTTATACATATAAAAGTGGCCTCGCGAGGATAAATCCCCGAGCATGACAGAGACCAAGTTCCCCACTTCGACGAGAAGCCCACAACAAACTTCGCTTTGCCCATTAGAGAACAGCAGCAACAAAGTACTCCTAACACTAGCCCTGCCTCGCTCGTCGCAACACAACGACACTGTGAGGGGATTCTGGTACATCCCGCGAAGCAGCCCCCCTTGCGAGGGATGGTCCAATGAAGAAATCATAAGACCAGATCGTCAAATGATCAATCACTCCGCTCAAGCTTGCTTTCTTGCTACAATGACACCCAGCTCGTTACGACAGAACCTGCGATGCCTCCAAGCCATAAATCCCCAGCTCAGGATGCTGAGCAGCAGACACAAGTCTACCACCAACCTAGGGAAACCATTCAACAACCTACTCTCTACAGTAGTTGGATTATAGACCTTTTGTTATCTTGTCTCATTTATAGTTTGATGTAACACCATTGTAGCTGGTAATTAATGCATGTAACCCTCTCCTTCCTCTATAAATAGGATTACATTGTTAGAAAGAGGAGAGGACAATCATGTAAGCAGAAACTTTGCAAGTTACTTTACATCAATAAAATCCCTGCTGTGGACGTAGGGTCCGATGCCATCCAGATTTGGTCGAACCATGCTAAAACTCGTACTTTCATTACTACTCCCCCTTTGATCCTAATTCACTTCCTCGTCCTGTATAAGTCAAACTGGAAATAGGTTTGAGATCCCGTAAGAATCCCCCCGTCTGTGGGGATTTCACCTGTTCTAGTTAACTCTTCGCTACAATGGCCGAAGGGAGAGTCACTAGGGCCTCCAACACATGATGCCATACCCTAGATGGCCATGTCTCAATGATAGACTCATCTGCCACCCCCGTTATCGGAGCAGTTATGGATGGCCTCTCGGCTAATTCTACACAATCAATTTTCACCGCCAACAGCACCGAAGGGTCACAAACCTGGCTTCAGCGTTAGGAGAAACTTAAGCACATAATAGGAGAACTAGCTAAGACAGTCACAATGCTGGTGTAGGCACAAGCCCAGAATGTGCAAGTGCAAACTGAATCCGCCATACTCGAGGCTGGACATTCTAGCAGGGCCAACCCAGGGCGAACCTCGCATTATCATCTGCATGATCAAGGCATTGAACCGGACCACCAAGTCCCTAGCCAAGAACTGGGGGACTTGGGTATCATGGTGGAAGGTCTCCTTCAAAGAATTAAGTGTTTGGAGGGGCACCCTTGTGCCCAAAATAACCAAGGGCACTTTGGGGAGCAAACCCCTCTCTCTGGAGAGATCATGGAGGAACCCATGCCATGTAAGCTTAAAGTTCTAGCCATCCCGTTGTATGACGAAGACAGTGACCCGTGTAACTATCTGGACTTGTTTAACATCCAGATGGATCTCCAAGCTTATAGCTCCTTGGTCAGATGCCACATCTTCCCTGCTACCCTGGGTGAAGTCTCTCGAGCATGGTTCAAGAGTCTCCTAGCCTACAGCATCGGTAGTTAGGAGAAATGTCAAGAAAAATTTGTTGATCAATACCAAGCACTGCAGAACAGCTTGCGCCCTCATGCCACCTCGCTACAATCTTCTAGGGCAAGCAGGAGGCGCTGAAAGATTATCTCGCTCACTTCAGGCGTGAAGTTAATAATGTGGAGAAACCCTGGGATGAGGCTATTCTGGCTGCCATCTCAGCAGGACTCCGCAGGGATGAAAAACTATTTAAGAGCCTGTACAAGTCCTTGGTGGGTAGTCTGGGTGAGTTTTACGAGTGGGCCATGAAACAAGTCAGGTGGGATGAGACCTTCGGCTTGCAGAAAGCTAAAATAGGTGGCTCAACTCCGAGTAGAAAAAGAAACAACCATAGGAACGTGAATGACAACCCTTTGTTCCAACCCGCAAAGAAGAACAAGGATGAGTGACCCCCATTTCAAGCTTGCCACAGCACCTATAGCATCTTGTCAGACGCTCAGGATAAGATCTTCGCAATGGAGAGGGACAAGGAAGACTTCAGAAAACCTCTGCCCCTGAAGACTCCTGGCAAGTCCAGAGTCAATCGGGGAAAATTCTGTGCATACCATAACGAGTTCGGGCATGTCACCTCGGAATGCTGGGCGCTGCGAGATGCTATTGAGGATCTCATAAAAAAGGGTCGCTTACATGATTACATTGTGTAACCTTCCCAGCAACAGTATGGATTATCCCGGTGGGACGTCAACCGAGAGCAGTCCCCAACTATCAGGATGATCTTTTGAACTCTTGTATCTATTTGTAAATTGTATGAACATTTTTGAATGCAATTACTAATATTGAGTTTCCTTTTATCATGCTAGCAACGCGCATAACCCGCATGCTGTGAACTTATCACGAACTTTATGAAAGGCTTCACACTCTAATCCACCATTTAATCGGCCCCCCCGGAGCTCAATCCGGAGAAGAATTGACAAAAATCCTAGCCGGTTGAACTGCGGGCTCGCTGAGGCATGGAGACGCTCAAAATAAACTCACTTAGCCAGTTGAGCTGCGAGCTCGCTGAGGCATGGAGACACTCAAAATAAACTCACTTAGCCAGTTGAGCTGCTGGCTCGCTGAGGCATGGAGATGCTTAAAATAAACTCACCTAGCTAGTTGAGCTGCGGGCTCGCTGAGGCGTGGAGATGCTCAAAATAAACTCACCTAGCCAGTTGAGCTTGGGGCTCGCTAAGGCGTGGAGACACTCAAAATAAACTCACTTAGCCAGTTGAGCTGTGGGCTTGCTGAGGCATGGAGACGCTTAAAATAAACTCACCTAGCCAGTTGAGTTGTGGGCTCGCTGAGGTGTGGAGATGCTCAAAATAAACTCACTTAGCCAGTTGAGTTGCGGGCTCGCTGAGGATTGGAGACGCTCAAAACAAACTCACCTTTTATTTGGGCACAAGATTGCCCTGACCACAAGATCGCCCCAACCACAAGATCAGTCACCTTTTATTTGGGCACAAGATCGCCCCGACCACAAGATCGATCACCTTTTATCCGAGCACAAGATCGCTCACTAATTGTTTCGCAGCTCTCATGCGAACTTAATTAAGTTGAAGCTCTCATGCACATTTACTTATCCGAGCACAAAAATGCTCGCTAATTGCTTCGTAGCTCTCATGCGAACTTAAGTTGCAGTTCTCATGCACATTTACTTATCTGAGCACGAGATCGATCGTCTGTTCATTTTATGGCTCTCATAGGAATTTAACGGAATTCAGGAACCACGACTTACGTGCAAATCTATCCTATTATTCAAAAAATTTTACATTTGTATTTTTGCAGGAACTATCTGAAAGCAATGTTACCCCAACACATAACTGATATTATTTTTGAAATCACAAGAAAGTTCAACAGATGATTCAAGCTAGAGCATATTGTAAAAAAAAAAAAATGACATCAGACAAAGAATGCTCAAGGGCCAATTTTATTCATTAAAAGACCTCAACGAGGTGTATTTACATCAGAAAGCCCTAGACACGAAGCCAGACAGAACACATGGGAGAACTCTGAGTACAAGCTAGTTGAGGAGCAAAAGAAGCCCCGTAAAAAAAAAAAGAGAAGAAGAACAGCAACAATGGAAAGAAAAAGAGAAAGAAAGAGAAGGGAGGCCAGCCATGGATGGTCGCATTTTGAGAACAGCACGCTGTTCATTTTTCCTTCAAATGCACAATCGACGACAGTGCTACATCCCATCTACCCTCGACCACCTGCACCTCTTGAAGGGATTGGCTCAGGGAGTACCGGGGGCACGACCAACCAAGGAATTGCCTCACGGCGGAACCAGAAGGACATAATCTGGGGTATGTGTAGGAATGCCCCTCGTTACTAGTGAAGATGAATCTACCAAAACACATATATAGCAAACCATACACACCTCCAGAATGGACCAGAATTTCTGTGATGGTTTGTTAGGATACTCCATGCTCGCCCAGTATGACAAGGCTAAAGAATCATCCTCTTTTATATAGAACCGGTGACGGTTCACCGAAGGATCCAGAATCACCCTTCCTAACCACCCGCATTAATGGTCTCAAAAAAAGATCCAATTAGTGCGGTCATAACTATCGGATGTGCGTTATCTGGGGAAATGAAGAGATGGTTCTAGGAAAAGGGGATTTTGACTTTTTAGGAATCGAAAAGATTCAACTCCCAGCCCGCTGCGCAAACTGAGAGTTAGGGGGCTAATGTTGTATACGAGAACCGGCCCAAAAGGAAGCAATGGACTCAGGTTCTGTTATACATATAAAAGTAGCCTCGCGAGGATGAATCCCTGAGAGCGATAGAGACCAAGTTCCCCGCTTCAACGAGAAGCCCATGGCAAACTTTGCTTCGCCCATTAGAGAGCGACAGCAACAAAGTACTCCTAACACCAGCCCCTGCCTCACTCGTCGCATCACAACAATGCTACGAGGGGATTCTGGTACTTCCCGTGAAGTAGCCCCCCTCACGAGGGATGGTTCAGTGAAGAAATCATAAGATCGGATCGTCAAGTGATCAATCACTCCGCTCAAGCTCACTTTCTCACTACAGCGCCACCCAGTTCGCTACGGTAGAACCTACGATGCCTCCAAGCCATAAATCCCCAGCTCGGGACACCGAGCAGTAGACACAAGTCTACCGCCAACCTAGGGATACCATTCAACAGCCTACTCTCTGCAGTAGGCGGATTACAGACCTTTTGCTATCTTGTCTCATTTATAGTTTAATGTAACACCACTGTAGCTGGTAATTAATGTTAGTGTAGATGGGTGCCCAAGACCAATTTGATTGAGTTCTAGCACATCCTGAACTATACATTCTGTGCATTTAGATATAAAGGTTGATAGTTCATCTTATATTG